>CM076583.1:1180640828-1180736636 GCA_034641835.2 Pinus albicaulis
CAGGAGCCAACATATAGGATGCTGTTGAACTGAACTGCAACATATAAGGGTGGACGACATCACTGGCAGAAACTGAATGGACTGTCAAAAGTGAACCGAGAAATGTTGATGCAACCCGAGGTCTTCACCGATCACTATGGCACAATTCTACACAATGGGAATAAATGAGCTAAAGTCGACCATGTGAGAAATCGTTGGATTACCGGTCAATGATGTATACCGTTAACCAACGCGAGACAACCCACCGATAATGATAATGAGTGTCAAGGTGCCCCAGTACAATCTGACAAGTGTGAATGAATGAGTTGAAGTTGAACACTTGAAAGAATCTACCAATCAGGAGGCAATGATGAATCCCCACTGTCGATAGCGAAGAGTCTGCCAATGATGACTGCAAACCCTAAGGTACTGACAAAAAAACTCTAGACCTTATTCCCAGAGCAATGAGTCGGAGTCGATGGGAAAAGATCTGCTGGAAGGAAGGCATTAAGGCATCCCACATCAGTCCAGCGCGAGTGTAACCCGCAGGCCAAGATTTGGAAGGAATCGGACGAAGTAGACTGATGGAACCAAAACCGAAGTACGTTTCCAACATGCACAAGATGAAGCTAGCGCACGAAATAAACCCTCTGAACCAACCAATAATGAAAGCTGACACAGAGGCAAGAAATCCACCGATAGGGTCAAATGGAAATCAAGGTACTGCACGAATCCCAAGTGTGATAATGTGTGCTGACGTCGAACACAGGGGAAACCACTCAGTCAAAGACCCATAATGATGATCAAATGCTAAGCACAAGGTCACCTATCAATGATGGAAATAGGGCCAAGGTGCGGCTCTAGGTTTGCTCTTAGAGAAATGTGTCGTAGTCGATAAGAGAAAAACCCGCCAGCAAGAAGTCAATGGGGACCTTCTCAAACCAGCATGAGAAGAAGACAAAACATCTGATGTGATAGAACAAGATACTGACAAGACCAGGAAGGCCGACTGAATAATGAGTCAAGAGACACCGCAGAATGGACGACTCTGGTTAGACTTCCCTTGAACAAAAGCATGAATCGTGATGACCATGGCAGTAAAAAGTGACACTGTATAAGTCTGTTATGCAGGAGGCAGAACAAACTCTCCATATGATTGGAAGAGATAACCAACCACGAGAGGACTGATAAGTGAAACAAGGTAAAGGCTGAACCTAGGTCAGAAACTAAAACCATCCCAAATGTAGGAAATATATATAAGTATATGTGCTTTGTTCAAGGGCGACAAACTGACTCTATACTGCCATCAAAACGACAAAGATACATCCCGTTCCCGCTCTTTTTGTTATATTTGATTTTTTTGTCTTTTTCATATAATAAGCCTGAAAAAGAATAAAAGAATGCTATGGTACAATGGATAGAATGAGTATCAAGAAACAGATGCACTAGTTCCTGGGATTGGAACGATCCTATGCTCAATGCAAGGTGGCGGAAACTGGTAAGCGATACTCAAAGGAATGTTCCATCCATGGGTAAAAGGGTGTCAAGTCGCGATAGCTAAGTGCATGCAATGGTTAACTTGTAAAAATAGGCAAGGTCAAAATTTGGCTTAAACATCAAGTCCAAATGAAGCCGGCTAAAGGCCAGGATAAACAATTAGCCAATATGCAATGCAGTAATACAACTTAACGACACCAGGGAGCCTCTAGGGTAATAGCCAGAAAAGTGATAGTGAGGAAGAAGAAGAATGAAGCTTCAACACATAAGTCATGGCGGGACTAAAGAGGACTCCCGAGCCTACATAAAACGCAGCATGGGCAACAAGTAATAGCGAGGAACTAACTAGGAAGCCCATGTAAAGGAAGGCTCTACCACCAAGTCATGATTAAATAATCGGCGAGTGAAATGGGTGTAATAGTCATGACCTGATGGGATCGACCCTATGGAAAGTGATCAGTATGAAGGCTAGTATGCAAGATGCAGCGGAAAGTGATTTTTCTAACCTATATGCCAGTGAAGATCATATACCTGCCGTGACGAGTCAATAATCATGGATCAAAAAACCGGGAAAAATCTCAAATTCGTCAAAATGTTCCTGAAAACATACCAAACTGGGCACTTCCAAGCATCCGGGTTATGCAGCTTAAGATAGATTGAAAAAATAAGTATAACAAATTTTTGCGAAAATTTTCAACTTTTTAGGCATAAATAGACAAATTACCTCATATTTGGTTCATTATTACATTGCTGATTTGGAAAAAAGTGCTCTGGAGAAAAAAACTTCTTTCGTCAAATCAGGAGAAACCGACCGTCGAATCGCACCGAATTTGTTAGGTAAGCTCCTCAATCATCCTTGCAAATCATTTTTTCCGTTTATAAATTAAAATTTAGTGATTTTCACCATATAAACCCTTTCTAAAAAACACGGGTTTGCACATACGCGGGTTGGTAACAATAAAGTCGCGTATACACGCGACTGTGCATAAAGAAAGCCGCGTATGCGCAGGCCCAAATGAAAAATGCGTGGCTAATGAAGGGTTTATTGAATTTTTATAGGATGACAATCTCATGGAGAGAGCGTGAACACAGTGCAATTGATCAAGAAGTCATGCAAGATCGAGCATCACAAAATATTCTTCGAAATTGCTGATTGTTCAAATTTTTCAAAATGCCAAATATGAAAAGCAATGTTCGGTTGCTAGAAATTCTCGTCAATTATTGGGAACCGGAAGAGGATTGCTTTATGATAGATCAGATGCCAGTACGCATTGAAGTGGAAGACATATATTTTATCACTGGACTCTCCCGGAGGGGGGAACCAGTAGACTTGCACGGGAAGCCCTTGGGAGGGCTAACCGTGGAAGATTATGTCCATGTGTACTGCGTAGAGGGTTCCAAGAAAGTTGGAACTCAGATTGAAATTAAAGATTTAAGGGATTTGCACATGAAAATCCTCCTTTTCACCATCGGCAGAGTGGCAGGATCTGCCTCCCTACATCAGGCGTCTAGGACGCAAATGAGCATAGCAGTGGAATGCTTGACTCATGTATATGATTGGTGCACAACCCTTTTACTGAACATGAAGCAACAATTGACCTCAATCCGCCAAGCAAAGACAAAACACTTTGGATACGGCACAATTTTGATGACATTCTTCTTTGAGAAGATACTAGCATTGAGTCCCAGAGTTATCTCTACCATCAGCAGCCCGAGAGACCCAAGAATTTCCCGTTGGGCAGACATGATGAAGAGATTAGGGGGAAGTGAAGTTCCCCGGACCACTTGGGATGATGAGTTCTTCCTTTGGTGGGGAGAGCAAATCATCACTGTGGACGACTATCCCTATGCCGGGATGGACTTTCGTGGAGATCCAGATCTTTTTCTTCCACCAGGCACAGCATGGGGCACAGTCGGTAAGTTTGCAAAAAACAATTGACTTATATAATTTTTTGGAAGTTTTTTTTTTTTAATATGTATGAAAAAAGGAAAACAAACATGTTTTTGATTGGATTCATAATGACTGACAATGTAAACATGATCATGATACAGATATTGGACCAGTTCAACCTGAGGGTTTCCCGCGCCACAAGCGTCGCAGGGGCGAAGCAGATACAATGGATTCAGACAGGACCCTCCAGGCTGTACAGAGGAACTTGGAGGGGTTAACCTGCCAAATACCTATGGCTGCCGTGGAAGATCTGCCGGAAGCCATCCAGAGACGGGTGGTAGGAGTGCCCCGAGATTGGGTACGGTTATTCCGCCGAGTTTCCACCGCGATCACGTTCTATAGGAACATGACTTCTGGGCAGGGACCTCAGGAGTAGATAGATATTATGTATTAGATGACTGTATATTTTTTGAGACTGAACATGATCGGGCATAAGCCCAAATTTTGTATGACCTTATGGATCCAAATTTTGTAAAGTTTTTGAACACTCTGATGATATATATACATCGATATTTGATGTGATGTGATAAATGTATCAAAGTGTATGAGTTTTTTGATGATTAAATTTTATTGTATGGAATGATTGATATGCCAATCCAGTGCCTGATTAGCTAATGAGTCTGCTAACCAATTGTCAGCTCGAGGAATATGAATGAAAGTTAAAAATTGAAATGATCTTTGTAACAAACGTACCCTCAAGAACAATCGTAATAAAAATGGATCTCGAACCCGATAAGTATTGTTCAACTGCGACACCACCAGCTGAGAGTCCAAGAAAACTACTAACGAATCAACACCCAAAGATATTGCCTCCGAGAGTAGATAAACAACTGCAGTGTATTCTGCTATATTATTGGAAGCAGGACCAATGCAGACCCCTCTTGATACTAACAGCTGACCGGAAGGATAATGAAGCACCCAAGCCGCGGAAGCTAAGTTCCGGGTGTGTCTACTAGCACCATCGGCAAAACCAAAATGACTCATGACATCCGACACAACCTGCCAAAGCAGATCAAAAACATCACCAACTCATCAAAGATCGAACATCAACTAGATATGTACAAAGCAAAACTACTATATACAAAAGCAACATGCTAGGCCAAAGCTTAGGCATAATACTTCTTCAAATAGAGCCCATTTCGGGGCTCCGGCAACTCGTTCCCTTCGAAATCAACCAAGGTATACGCTTCTTTCTTGAGGACTTTTTTAACGATGAAGGGGCCATACCACATAGACTTCAACTTTCCTGCCCCCATGGCATCTTTTTCTTGGGCATAGACCAAAACAAGGTCACCTTTCGAAAAAACCCTGGGTTTGACCGCCTTATCGTACTGAACTTTAACTCGGTTTTTATGTGCTTCATTCATTGTGGCAGCATCCCGACGCTGCTCATCGAGATGTTCCAGATGAAGGAGCCGTTCTTCAAGACCAGAAGTGTCAGGAAGAAGTTCAACAGCTAACTTAAGAGAAGGAATATCGCATTCAATGAGAAATACGGATTCCACCCCGTGCACCAGCTGAAACGGAGTAAAGCCAGTTGCAGTTTTCACTGACGTCCTGTATGCCCAAAGTGCAGGATATAGCATAATATGCCAGTTGGATCTAGCTTTATCAATTTTCCTTTGAAGAATTGTCTTCAAGGATTTATTCACGGCTTCCACTTTCCCATTGGCTTGAGGATAATACGGAGATGAATGCTCCTACCGGAAACCCAATTTGAGAGCCAACTCAGCCATCATACTATTCTGAAAATGACTGCCATGATCAGTGACAATCTCTCTAGGAATACCAAAATGAGCGATAACCTGGTTGAAAA
Organism: Pinus albicaulis; assembly: GCA_034641835.2. Classification (NCBI taxonomy): domain Eukaryota; kingdom Viridiplantae; phylum Streptophyta; class Pinopsida; order Pinales; family Pinaceae; genus Pinus; species Pinus albicaulis. Next base: position 1,180,646,072 of record CM076583.1, read on the forward strand.
GAAAAAGAGCTGCAGTCTCACCATCATTCCCAAAAGTAGGCATAGCCTCGACCCACTTCGTAAAGTATTCTACTGCTACAATAATGTACTTGTGACCTTTAGTCGAAGGCGGGTTACAAGTAGTATAATCAATACCCCACTTTGTAAAGGGACCGATAGTAATGACTGGAAAAATCGGAGCTGGATGAGCGCGCATTTTTCGAGTATAGACTTGACACGGATGACACTTTTTGACCGATTCGATACAATCCTTGAAAATCGAGGCCCAAAAGTACCCAGCACGCAAGATTTTTTGGGCTATAGCAAGCCCAGATAAATGACCCCCACAAGCTCCACTGTGGGAATCATTCAGCACAGCCTCAGCTTCTTCGAGAGTTAAGCAGCGTCTGAGGATTGAATCAACCCCTCGACGATATAAAGCGTCACCAATAATCAAATAATTCTTGGCCAAGTGACGCAACTTACGACGCTCATCTTTCGAAAAAGTAGAGGGAAACTTCGCAGTCTGGAGATACACAATTATATCTCCATACCAATGATCCTGTGAAGAGATAAGAAACAAATGTTTATCCGAAAAGGACTCATCATAGATCATCTCTTCCCCACAGGGCAACTCGAAGATCAATTCCGCGAAAACCAATGATTTCTTGGATTTGGCAGACATAAACTCAAGATCAAATTCCTGCAAAATCACAATCCATCTATTGTATTTGCCCCCAATCACTCGCCTACTAAGGAAAAACTGAAATGGATTGGCTGCTGCCAAAACATAAGTTTTTCGAAGAATAATGTAATGCCGGAGTCGCTACACAGCATGAACTGCTGCTAAATATAATTTTTCTATCGGAGTGTACCGAAGTTCAGGTCCTACCAAGCCTCGACTAAGGTAGTAAATAACATGCTCTGCAAGAGCATCATCCTCCTGAACCAGAACCATACCAATAGTAGATTCTACTACTACCAGATACAAAAGGAAATCCCTGCTATAATCAGGTGGACTCAATAAAGGAGCAGAGGTCAATGCTTTTTTCAAAGCATCGAACGAGTGTTGAGCGAAGTCATCCCAAAGAAATGGAACTCCCTTCTTCAACAATCTCATAAATCCCTTTGTAACCTCAGCATAATTTACAATAAATTTCCAAAGAAAATTAGACTTTCCTTATAGACTTTGAAGCTGACGGATAGAGGACAGGGGAGGCAACCGAAGTATTGCCTCAACCTTGAAGGGATCTACCCTAATCCCTTCCTTAGACACAATGAATCCCAATAACCGACCGGATGTAACCGCGAAAATGCACTTGTTCGGATTCAATCTAATCTTATAGAACTGACATCATTCAAATATTTGCCGGAGGTGAGTAGGATGATCCATCCTCTTTCGAGAATGAGCAGCTAAATCATCCAAGTATGCCTCAATAATCTTTTTGATGTCGTGGAAGGCATATGACATGGCCCGCTGAAAGGTAGCCCCATCATTTTTAAGACCAAAAGGCATCTTCTTGTATGCAAATGTACCCCAGGGACAAATAAAGGCAGTCTTATGCTGATCTTCAGGACGGATAGTAATCTGATTATATCCGAAGAAACCGTCCATGAAGGAGAAAATATCATTACCGGCACACTCGTCAATGATCTGATCGATAAATGGTGTGGGGTAATTATCTTTAGGACATGATTTATTTAGGTCTCTGAAATCAATGCAAACTCGAATCGTTCCTTGCTTTTTATCTACGGGAACGGGGTTTGAAACCCATTCAGTCAGAGGAACTGGGAAAATGAATCTCGCCTTAAGCAGCTTCTCAACCTCAGCTTTGATAGCTGCTGCCTTCCTAGGATTGACCGGATGAAGTTTTTGCCTCACCGGCTTAGCGTTTTCATAAGTCTTGATCTCATGCTGGACAATATATGGGTCTATACCAGGCATTTCCTCATAATACCAAGCGAATACATCCCTATACTCTTTAAAGAGCTCGGTGTAAATTTGAACCTCTTCACGGGAACATTTAGCTCCGATGAAGACATTCTCGATAATATTGGGATCCCTGGAAATGTTCACCGGGATAGTAGGAGAAATCACAGCCATGTTCCCTTCAGCATAAACCTGTGTTGGTGCTAAAGGGTTCAGGACTGGGCGAACAGGACTAGGAGACTGAGGACTTGGGAAACTAGCTTCAACTTCGCTCAAATTAGGTGAAAAATAAGAACGATGATGCAAGTCATCCCACGGTCTATCTATACCAGTCATGGCTTCCAGGATGGCCTCTTCAGATGGAAGAGTGGTATCAAGGAAATCATGGGCAGAAGAAGAACTAAGTGTCCAAGCCGGAGCCACATCTCCATCCAACTCTTCCGGTGAAAGAGGAGCTGGCATGGATTCTGCAGAGTCAACAATAGACTGATAAGCAATCTCAGCTGCAGAAATAGGAAATTCCATTCCACCCACTTGACCTTCCGCTAATGTGGCAGTAGGGGAAGGTAAGGTCCAAGAGTCCGAAAAATAATGAGTTCTGAAGAACTCTCTTCGAAGAGGAGCCTTGGAGGATGAAATTGCATTAATATGAACTGTAGGAGGAGGAATATCAAAAGTACCCATCAAGGAAGAATACATTCCAACTCCTAAATTCTCAACAGGCGCCTTAGAATTATCCAACTTTGGAACAGATGAGTCAGTAGACGCATTCGGGTCTACAGGAGGACAGTCCAGTTGATCCACTGTAACAATCCTCCCTTCGTGGGGGAAACATATAATCCAAAATAATGAGGATGCAATGGCATCCATCTCATAAATCTAGTTTCTCCCCAACAGAAGGTTGTAGTCCAAGCTTGCATCCACTACCTCAACCTCTATATTGATAGTTTTGCCCCCAACACAGATGGGCAAAGCTGGGACAATACCATGGGGTCTGTGAGAATGACCATCGAACGCAGTCAGAACAGTGCTAGATGGAACAACTTTGGGAGATCCAAGTGTCTTCCAACATGCGAGAGACATCACGCATGTGGAAGCACCCTCATCAACAACCGTCCGAAAGATGTTACACTTCCGGTACGATGATTTAATATGAAAGGCCATGTGATGAGGAAGTCTCTTCTTAAAATTAGTCATATCAAAAGTAATCAGAAGAGAATTTTTCGGATCAATAGCCCCAATGGCAGTGAGAAAAGCACTGCGCTAAGCCGGACAAGACTGGAGTACCTCTAAAGCTGACATAGCACAAGGACTCTGCGCTAGATCTTCCACAATCGAGTAGTTCTGGGCAGCCCTAGCATTTGGATTAATCGTTGATCGCTTAAAAGATGCTTTGGGCATCCGAGGCATAGACTCAACAGTAGGCTTGGTAATATGAAGCGGCTCAGTAGCATCAGGAATATCCTTAGCTTTCGAAGACTCTTCTCCGCCATAATCACGGGATCTCGTAGTGATATCCGCGTGAGCACTCATCATGAAAATGTTCGATGGAATTTCCCCTTCCTGGGTGCCCCCAGAGGAAGCCCCAGGATTTTGATTCGCGCCAACAACTAATTGTTGCCCTTGGGGAAAAGGGTTTGTTAACATAGCCTGGGAACTAGAAGAACCCCGCTGGGCTAACAAGCGCTGCGCATCCTGAATTTTAGGGCAAAGGTGTGTAAGATGGTCTCCAACACATAGCTTGCATGGAAAATTCACTTTCCTTTTCTCCTTTGGACCCTCACCAACATGCTCGTTGGTTTTATTCGCATTACCCTTCCCGTTCTTGCCCTTTTTCTTATTATTTCGTCCCTTCTTCTTCCCTTCAGATTGTTGATTTCCTTTGGGATCAGAAGCTTGGACAGCATTTATGGACAAAGACTGGGAAGGTGATGACTCAGCAGGCATAGCCTGACTAGAAGGAGCAGATTGCAAAGACAACTGCTGCAATTGAGTAAGCAGGCTGGCTGCACCACTATTGATCGATCCAATCAGTCTGTCACCATGAGGACCGGGCTTAGTTTTAGATAAATCTAATTTGGAGCGAGGAGCATTGGGCAAATACTTATGGAGGACCCCAGACTGAGAATAGATCAACTCAAGCTGCTAGGCCCTAAAAATGGCCTGCTCCTCGGAAAATACCCCAGAGAGGGATACATCTTTCGAAATATCTGACTACAGGGATTTCAGAAACCATTCCAAAAGGAACTCACCTGGAATATGAGCTTTAATAAGCCTCTTCCTTCTCCTCCATTCCTGAATGTGATCAGAAATGTGGGTTGCGTCGTCCTGCTTAAAATTAGCTAGGAGTTCAATCCCAGCGTCATATCGGACAGGCAACTGAAAATGGTTTAGAAATGTAACATCTAGTTCTCCAAATGTAGCAAAACTGCCCCTAGTTAGCTCAATATACCATTTGGCAGCGTTTCCAGTTAGGGTGCGTTGAAATAATCTCAACCTAATCGAATCATCGATTAGGGAGTTCGAAGAACACCATAAATGGAAAGTAGTAATGTGGTCAGCTAGATCCTCTCCATTCTTACCTTCAAACTTTGGAATGTCTGAAGGAAGTTTGGTGGGAACCGGAGGCCACCCCGGACTATAACGAATCGGATCATTAGTCAACTTCGACAGATCTGGCAAGTTTAACGTTGCCAGAAAAGGTAAGCGTGGTGGAGCCTAAGGATTCCATCCTTGATGGGATGGATTCCCAACATTCTGAAAAGAATACCCTGGATTTGATGAGGCACCAGGTTGCCAAAAAGGACTCGTAGAAAAAGGAGAAGAACCTCCTCCCAACGCAGAGTTACCAAAGCCCAGACCAGTTCCCCCCGCTGAAGTATGAAATGAAGAGGAAAGCCCCTGATAGGGGTTCCAGGCATTAGAAAGAGGAGAAAAGGTCTGATAAGCACTTGACGAAGGGAAAGAAGTATTCCCTTGGTGACTAGCGTAAAACTGATTCCCTTCCCCCACTGTAGTGAATACAGGGTTCCATCCCGTAAAAGTGGTTGAATTCTGACCTCCAGACCAAGGATTGAAACTCTGGGTCTGAGAAGTAAACGGAAAGGACCCTAAAGAAGGATTGGAACTAGGAATATGCCCAGTTCCAAAGGGGAACCCCTGAAAAGAAGTTGATCCACTAGCCATGGAAGACATGGGTGTAGATCCAGCTGCAGCAGCGGAAAAGGAAAAAGAAGGAATCCCACTAGTGGGCATTCCGAAACAGGAGGGACCAGAATGAGAAGCGTGTGCTTGGGTGAAACCAGAGCCAAACACAGCAGCACTAGAAGCAATCGAAGATAAAGAAATAGTGCCCCCTCCTTCAACAGAAGCAGGAGTCTGAATTCCTGCAACACTCACAGCAGAAGCCATGTTCCCAGTCGTGGCCATCGAAAGGTATGAATAATACGGAGGATCTTCTGGTCTCTCTGACTCAGATCCGATGTATTGAACAACGAACGAATAATCAGGAGGAAGAGGAGATGGACCTGACACAGGAGGTTCAGGTAATTCCTCAATTTGAAAATCTTCTTCCTGAGGAAATAAAACTCGCAAGGTGAGCGGAACGCTCCTCTCGGAACCGACACCAGAATCAGCTATGAAATCTTCAAACCCTTGTAGAGGATCTCTCCCCACTGCGTTAGAAGTCACCGGGTGGTAACCACCTGCTAAATCACTCCTACGCCTTCTCGAAGAAGGCTCTGGACTCTCGGGAGATAACCCCCGGATTCTCCTTGATCGACAAGGCGCTTGATCAACCACTTTTATAGATTTTAAATTAGACTCAAAAAAGTGAAAAGCTAGGCAAGCTAGGAGAAAAGGGCACTCACTATAAGAAAAATCCCTGAGATACAATCAAGCAAACAGCCTTCAAGTATTTCCGCTCCAGGTGATGAGGACCGGACACCAAAATACAGGAAAGCGAAATATAGGACCTCCCGAAAGTAGTCTGGGATAATTACGGCCCAGGCCTACTAGCGAAGGTATCAGAAACAGTTACGCCGACCTCCTAACGACAGCCTTTGTCGGCTCAAGCACCCAAGCTTCTCAAGGGCACCCCCCAGAAGTACTGCTGAAAGTGATATGACGTCTGCCTCAGGTACCACGGGTATTCCCCCCCGCAGTCACCTGTGTGGAACCTAGGAGTGGCAACTATGGGCACCAATCCGTGTCAGAAGCCGGGCGGAATGGTCTTGAGGTCATATTCAACTAATCAGAGAGGGGGTATCCCTCTTCTCAGCCTTCACTTCCCCTCGCGCTTGACTCTCTGGAGGAGAGCTTTCCCGGTCCACCTAATGGAGTTGGATTTCGCTCAATTAATCAACTTTTATGTTTTGTTTGAGCGGCCTTGGAGATTTAACTCTCCACTCACCTAATCCAAGGCCCTACAACCTAGCTAGTTGGTGTATGACACTTAGAAAACTTGCTAGTTGATTTTAAATTATATCGCTTATTTTAATGGGCTGTTATGTTAAGTCAAAGGGATGCGGAAATGAAACTTATGGTGTTTTGACGCAGAAAGAAATTAATAAAAACCAAACTACATGAAAATGCAGTTATTGTCTTTCAATGAAAAGCAACTTCTACACAGGTTCTACGAGATTAAAAATTGTATTTTTCTTTTCAGATAACAAACTCACACTCACAAAAACTATGAGAATGAATAAATGCTTAAGTGCACCTGATGCAAATCACTACAAGCATGCAAATTCTAAGACGCAAAATCTCCTAAAGCAGAGTGAAATTTCCCAAAATCAAGAACTCTTAATATGAAGACACCCAAAAATGCTTAAAAACAAGAGGAAGAAATCAATGACAACTCCTTTCCAAAATCAAGCCAAAATCCAAAGGCAAGAAACCTCAACAAAGCTTCAAAAGATACAAAGAAACGAAAACAAAAATGCAAAAACAAAAGAAAACAACAAAGAAAAATGTTTTTTGAGCTTTTGAGTTTTATAAAAGAGTTCGAAAAGACCAAGTGAAACTATAAAATCCCAAGCCAAACAACACTGAATTTCAAGCAAAAACTTCAAAAATGCTCCAAATCTTATAGGGCTAACTAGTAGCAAGATCAATATGAGCAAAAGAAGACAAGAAAACTCAGGCACTTAGCCTAGAAGAATAGTGCAACCTTGCCGCAAACAAAAACTTCAAAGGACCAAGAAAGACTCTTTAAAAGTTGCAACAAGACCTAGCCAACTGAACTCAAGAAAACCAACCAAGAAACAGGAAAAAATCGTAGTGCAAAGCAAAACACAAAGATAGGATAGAGTAAATGAGCAGGAGCTCTCTGTTCTGATAAAGTAGAACAACCAAGAATCCCCAGAAAGAGATCTTGGTACTCAAACCAGAAATGCCAGCACAAGAAACAACACTTTGCCAAAAAGACTAGTTTTCAATCAAAAAAAAGAGAGAAAATACCAAAGACCACTTTCTTCACAATCCAGAGGACACAAAGACACTGCAGGAACAGGTCTCTACAGACAGAAAGGACTGAAAAGCCAAGAAATCCAAAATTTCAAAATCTGCCTAGGTATACGCAACTTCACAGTTTAGCAAGAAGCGTGCATACGCGACTGTGCTAAAGGAAACACGCGTATACGCGACTCCCTTTAACAAAAAATGCGTGTATATGCGACTGTGTGCAGACAAACCCGCGTATATAAAGGTAAATACTAAAAAACAAAAAGGATCAAGCCTGGATAAGAAACCAAGACTTCAGTCTGACTGAGAAAGACTAAACTGGACTAGAAATAAAAGTTAAAACTGTTGGAAACCTATCAAACAGCTGAAACCACCCAACAGGGGAATCACGAGAATGCGATCCCCAGTGGAGTCGCCAGTTCTGTTTCGGGGAAAATCACCCTAGAGGTTGTTGGGTTTAAACCTCCACAGAGCAGGGCATGCTACTCAAGAAGGACTCACACAACCATACATGTTCATGAAAAACTAAATAAAGCAGATCAAGGAACATACCCGTAGGTCCTACGGTTGAAGCAGATCCCGCGGGGTCCAAACCCCCAGCAACCCTTCTTCCTTCTTAACCTGAAAGACAAGAAGAAACAAGCACGAAGAACTGGTTGTACAGCATATATCTACTCTAAATGTTAGTGAAATCCACGTGAAACATTAGATAAACCATAATAAATGCTTAAATAATAATATTCTCATATATGCAAGCGGACACTAACACGTATATTTCGGGAACAAGATGGTTCTTCTGTATTATAAATAGCATGTACAGAAATAACGAGTGGAGAGATCACCTGAATCCTTCCACGATCTTTGAGCAGACCGTCGTCTAGATCCGTCCCACCATTGCCTCGCTAAGATTCCTTTCGAATTGGTGCATACGAGATGACATATAGAGAGATGAGCATCTCCAGGAAACAAGGGTTTCCTGTAATGAACTGGGAAGTGCAGGAGGCACGGGAATTCAGACTTGGATCGGGAATACCAACAGAGTATAATATCAATAATTTCTCTTTCCCCCTTAGGCCATGCACATGAGGGGGTTTTATACTCCCTCAAAGTAGTTTCAACAGTTGGAAACAGTTGGCCACGTGCTGGGGTGGTTGAACTACTAGAGTAACCATCAACCCAGCCCGAAAATAGGGATTTTTTGTATATTTTTTAATGATTTTAATGGCATACGCAGAAAAGTACATGTGGACTCGCGTATACACGCGGAAAAGTCTGGGCATAACCGCATATGGGGATTTTAACACTTTTTTTTAGTGAATTTTGTCCAAGTCTGTAGGAATGGGTGCCCAAAGCCATAAAAGCAATCATGAATCATATGAAGGTGAGAAATGATGTTATAACACAAGTCTATACTAGCACTGTCTAAAGCCAGATGGCGAATGACAACTACTAGGTTTAAATACGTCGGAACATGTCTCTAGCCTAGACCATTAAAAATGTTGCGTTAGGTTCCAATGCTTCCTTAGGTTAATTCAATTGATTTTATAGTTGATCTTGAATTAATGTTTTAGTTTCAAGGCCTTACCGAATTTTGATCTCGAATTTCCTAAATGCAAGCTATATGAAAAAGAACGCCATTTTACATTCAATGAATGCTAATTAAGAGAAGGATAGAGATCTTTCAAACAATATCAAACAATGAGATCACACAAAGAAGTCTGCTAATGCATCTAATACAATCAAACGAAAAACGAAAACTATTTCCTATTTTATTAGGCACTAGTTATGCAAAATAACTTTTCATTTTTTATGCAATTGAAAGAACGCAATTTTTTTATTTTTCAATGAAATGAAGCACATAATGCACTAATTACATTAAAAAAAAAAACAAACACTAGTTTTGAGTATTGTGAATGTAGAGATCTAAACCGAATGATTCAATGAAAGCAATACAAACACAAAAATTCACTCAAACCAATGATGCACTCTTCCAAACAAAGATAAAGCTTTCAAAACGATCCAAACGAGCAATGTGATCTATGCTCGGAGCGGTGGGAAGAAGAATCAAATGAAAACCGAAATGATCATTCAATCAAACCAAACAATCAAAGGAACAAGAAATACCAAACACATTCGATCAAGGGATGAGACTAACAAGAATTAAAAATATTCGATCTCCAATCAGAAGGCTCAGTGAGCTAAGAAGCCTAGAAACCCTAAGGCCATAAATTGCACCGATAAGAAAATGGACGAATAGCTGATTAGAGCAAGCCTACGACAATCTAAAAAATCCCAATGACTCAATTGCAAATAAAAAAAAAACAACCCAGAGTCAAGCAGAACTGACCAAAAACTCAATAGGGAGGTCAAACCAAACCATACAGAATTCGGCGCGACTGTAAGGCAGTAATCCGCGCCAAACAGGGGTTGGCGCTATTGCAACACAAGCAACATGCGTCAATTGGCACGACTGTTCAACCAAAAAGTGCGCCAAGCCGGGTATCTATGGGAGAGAGGGAAAACCAGTGAGCATAGGTCAATCTTGACTCTCTGGAGCTGAAAAAGAGGACTCTAAACAATCAAGCAAACTAGAAAAGATAGACAAGAAAGAAACCGACCGAAGTCGACTTGACAAGGACGAAACGATAAACTCACACTTATCCCCAGTGGAGTTGCCAATTTTTTATGTAGGTAAATCCTCTCTATGGACAAAGACAATCCCTCTAGCCCTATAGTGGGTCTAGTAACAAAGGGAGAAGCTAAAGTGTAGGTTCCTAATTAATGAATGAAAAGGACAAAGTAGATTGGCCTACCTGGAGTCCAACGTTGTTGTCGTGGCTGTCGTGGTGGCCTCTTTATTTCTGTCTTGATAGGTCAGAATCCTTCCGCAACAATGTTTGGATACCTATACGAAGATCAGCAAACAAAAGCAACATACGAAACAATGATCTCATTCATAATTACTAACTAGTCCAGGAGGGTTAAGCATATCGCATCAAATAAACTATATAACGCAAGATGGGAACCAGACAATATTCATGTATATGTATAAATAGAAGAAAGAGTTACAACCAAAGCCTTGACGTCGCAACCTCCTTCAGCGGGGTTCAACCGAAGCATATCTTGAATGGTCGTCGGGAATAGGGACGAGACGAGGACACAAGCCTAAGCTCTCTCTCTTGACGAAGGGCCTCTTTCTCTCTTCTATCTCTTCAACAATTCAACTATGATGGCTCAGCTTTCTATTCGAGTGTTCAGCTAGTTTGTGTATGAGAGATAACTTCATTTATAGAGGGAAAGGAGGAGGTTGGGATTCCTACAATGGTGGAAGGGAGGCCTTATCCTTTGGGAGGTTTCCCCAAAAGGTGGAAACAAGAGGCCAAAGGAGGGAGTCTGTGGTTATTCAGTCGAACCACTCCAGCTGACTCACCCACGAAGTTGTTAGGATAGAAACTTCGCCTCTATATTTATAAAAAAAATCCATAAAAAGCTTGGCATGGGTAGCTAATTGGGACATAGTGCCAACTGCCATGGGGTCCACTGTTAATCTTCCTCATTGGCGCGAGGGCATAACGGGCTACTAGCACCAAGGCAAAAAAATGTATTTTTGAAGGTCTACTCAGGGAATTGTCAACAAGAGAAATGTTTTCCTCATGGAAAGGGATGCAATGATGGTATTTGCAAGGCATATCACTTCTTATTAGTGACACAAATGATCATCCAATGTGCGGGACGGGGATTGCAGGGATGGTGACAAAATGTTGTGTACCACTCCTCCTTACCAGATTCCATTGAGGATAATCTTAATGTTTTCTATTTACCCAATTCTATCGAACCTATTACGAATTTTGTCTCTATTCATGAGATCAACTATGAAAATAACCTCTCAAATATCAAAGAGACAATACCTCCTGAAATTTCTATCAAAACATGTATTGTCGAAAATCTGTACATTGGAGGTTCTTGTTCTCCATCTAAGATCAAGATTTTTCTTAATGGAAAACACTATAAAATTTGATTTAACCCACACAAATGTGTGTTCTATGTTGGTTTTGACCATCTCCTAGTTTTTATTATTTAAAAACAAGGAATTTTTATTGATCCTTTGAAAGTGCAAGCAATCGTTGAATTTCCTCCATCATCTTCTATCATTCAGTTACAAAGACTCCAAGGGAAAAATAACTTCCTACGAAGGTTTGTCCCAAATTATGCCTAGTTGACCAAAGGATTCACTCGCTTACTAAAGAAATGGGCATCCTTCCATTGAGATGACATTCTCAGAAAGTGTGTGATGCCTTGAAAGATGTATTGGTTCGGGCATCTCTTTTATACCCCCTGATTATCAGTGCGACTATTTCTTGTACATAGTTACTGCCATTTCTACTATAGCAATGGTATTGGTGCAAGAGGACGATATTGGGGCTGAAAATCCCATTTATTATCTAATTCAGAACCTCAATGATATTGATATCATATATACTCATGTAGAAGTTGGATTTGGTAGTCGTTCAATCCATCCACATGTTTTTCCATTATATTTTTCTTAAGAAAACTACGGTCATTTTAGATTGCATCCCTATGACAAATATATTGTCACATCAATTGCGGGAGGTGTTACACAACAATTTTTCACTGTCCCCGTACTCCCTATTCCTAATAGTGACCCCTGTGTCTATTTTCCATCATGAAAATGTGACATTATATCCCTTGCAGCATATTGAGTAGCTTTATCTGTTGACCATTCCTGTAGCAGCTCCTTAAAAACATGGTTATCTGGAGCGGTGCGCCCTCTGTGTATCTTGCTTGTGCTGATGGATCTTTTTTGGTCTGAGGCAGCTCTGATCGGTGCTAGAATGAGAATCATACCCACGTTGATCCTCTTCTAGAATTTTTTAAAAATGGAATTGAAGCTTCGTGGCAGAGATTTGGTTGTTTTTTCTTGAGGATAGAGCCAAGCTTCTCCCTTTGGGCTTCTTGTTCCTACAAAAGTGGAACCACCCAAAGGGATAACCCATTTCCCCACCTTAAGTGGATCCATGTTCCCTCTTCCCTTACTATAAAATGGACATCCTCCCATATCTTTGCTGGTTAGAATAGAGATAGAATAACAACAAAGAGATATTTGTTTATATAGGCATCGAGCGAGAGTTGAGACCTTCAACCCCTTCATATCAAGTTGAAACGAGTGCTTTGGAGATGTGCTTGGATAAAAACCCGTCGAAGGAGAGCTACGACATCAAGGCACAAGTTGTAACTCCCCCTCTCTATATTAATACAACACAATTGATTCTTCCTTTCCATTCTCATCTTTAATGCATGATTGGATTTCTAGTTCTCCTTGAGGAACTAGGTAGATTGTTTATGCAAGATATATGTTATGCTTTGACGTTTGTTTTTGTTTTATTCTTATGAAGGTAACCAAGCATTAGCGACAGCGAGGATCTGACTACAGAGCGCGAAGGATCAAAGTATTCCAATGAGGAACAACATCAGATTGAGGTAGGTGATCTATTCATGATCTGTATCCATTTGCAATCTTGGAAAGTAGGCTTTAAATTGTTATGTGCTATTACTAGACCCATCCTAGGGATAGAGGGATTGTCTCTGTCCACAGAGAAGTTTTCCTACATAACAAATTGGCGACTCAACTGGGGAATGTTAGCCTTTAAGTCTAATGTTTTCAATTTTTTATTTTTTGTTTTTTCATCAATTTTAATCGAGTGTCCATCTCCTTGTCTTTTTAGCTTCTGTAACTGCTTACATATATTTGTCTCTCTATTGAAGTGATAATCCTGGTGTAATATTCCTAAATTAGCATGCAGCTAATAGGAATATAAATTTTTTCTCTTGACACCTAGTAGATGAATAAATGGGTAAGGAGGCCCATACATATCTTAAACAGACATAAAATCCCTCTTTATGTGAGAAGGGATGATAATAATAGTTGGATATTGCACCCTCATGTATGAACAGAGGAAAATGCATGTGGACAAGGTCAAGTTCGACCAAGTCAACAGCGCTGGTATGGAAGGAGAAGATCATCAATAGGGACAGCGCAGTGATAGTGGGAGGAATATTCCTTGATGGTGGAAACCCTAATGAGTGGGACCCAAGGTAAGAAGGCTCACACTTTTTAATAAGGAGGGAAAGGTAGCCATAGTGAGGCAGGTTATTGATTATTGATTTTATGGTCTACATGACTATTATGCATTCGTCAGCTGTTTAGTTGAGATTGTTGTGTTGCTTAGCACCGGGTGTTCCCAAGCGACAATCCCATCTCTTTCCTTTAGAGGCCTCTTGGGGGAGAATTTCACTTTATTTTTCCTAACTCAAACTTAAGGCCAAGCTTCAGCTTTCATCTACAGCATTATTTCTATAGGATATAGTGTTGTGTTGCAGGGTGCTGCAGTGGAGGGTTGAGAAAACCACTTCCATAGGTAGTTTTTCAGAGGAGGAAGCATTCTTCTCTTTGGGAGATCAGTGAGAAAGATCCTGGAGCATATTTCACACCTTGGCACTTGGACAACGTATTTCCTATCACCTACAACGTAGTATCCCTCTTTGATTGCGTTATTTCAGAGAACATGTTCGTGTCTTGTGATTTGGCAGATTGGTAAACCAAATGACAGAGTAACATCAAACCAGTCTTTGGAGTCCTAGGACCTAGCCTTCCTGGACTCAGAGAGGGCTCTCTCTATTTGTTTGTAAAGGATTTGAACTTTTTTGCTTTAAATGGTTAATTTTAGACTAGTTATTAAGTGTGGGGTTTGTTTTTTGTTTTGGTTGGGTATGATGATAAAGCAGAATAGATAGAATGAGGAAATATTCAAGTCATTGGGAAATGGAGTCTATAAAATTCATGATAGGTTCATCAATGGATAGGGAAGCATCATAGGTAAAATCTAACTTCATCAGTGGATCTTCAAGGTTTTTTAAGGGCAATGAGATGGACATTAATTGTGAGAAAAATTATAGGACAAAGGGAAATCAAGAATAATTTATCATGTACTCTTAACAAAAGGGACTTAAATATCATAAGCATAAAGAGGCAATCAATATACAGGGCAAACCATAAATTCGTTGATTCAACTTAAGCAGATAATTCTTCAAGACAAACATTCCAATGAAATATAAAAGGTGAGAAACACATTTAACTTCTAGCGATTTCACCTTCAAGGACAGAAAACATTTAAGATGCACATATAACTGTAATCAGAGAAGAGGGAACTCCTAAACATCTTTGATCGGAGCTATGAAGATCTCTAAAACAATTATTTAAGAAAGTACAAAGGGTATGATCGAAACAAAACCTCTTTTGCAGATCTAAGTAATGGTACTTTAGAGAGAGACTTCAAAAATAGTGTTTTAGTGACATCAAATAAGCATGGCTAGCCATAAATCATGCTTGATACCTGTTGTATTAAACCATTCATGAAATAAACAAGCTTAGGGGTTCTAGAGAGCAATTAAGAATTCTCTAAAATGTCTTAGCAAAGGAAAACATAAAGGTAGTGAAGAACAAATAGAACTAAGGTGCTTTTGGAAAAATTTCTTAGTCTAAATCCTTTGTTCTACTACAACATAGAAATATGGAAACATATTTAAACAGGAAATAAAAATAATAGAATAGAAGCACTTCATCATCAACCAATCTCAGGGATCCTGCAAGTAAGCCTCCTCCATCAAAAAAATCAAGGTATTCACAAGTTCCAAGACATCAATTTCTTTCAAACTTCCAAGAGAATATGTATTACTTCAAAGAGTAATCAAATACCAACAAGATAATGAGTTCAAATGCAGTATTTATCTGCAATTGAGGAGGTGAAGCTAAGTTTAGGGTTTGGGTGTCATTTATTGCAGAGTTAATGAATTCCTTACCTTGAAGACCATGCAAGGCTCAAGGAAGGAATATCTACAGATATTTCTCTAAATAATAACTCCTATCTTAACTTTTGAGGGTTTATAGGTGAAATTTTTTACTTTAAGGCCTATTCATAACTTTACAATAACTACTTTGGAAGATAGAAAATATCTCTGGCTGGGTTAAATAATTACCTAATGCTTCATTGAGGAAAACAAAGCACTAGGTGGCAGAAATAAGTTTGAAATAAGTAACTGCCATAGGCTTAGTCATTCGAATGCATTTTTGGGATTAATCTGTTCCTGTATTTATATTTAAACCTTGTATTAGGCCTTTAAACTTTGTCTTTGTACTATGACTGTTTGTTTTTGTCATGTTTTTATTTAATCTATTTGATCTCCATCTGTTCATTTAATATTTTGATTTGTACTTTTGATCTTTTGCCTTTATTCTTTAATCTCTGATTTGACTGGCTAATCTTCTGTTTTGGCCTTTGCTTAAAGATTAGCCTTTTAATCTCTCAAAATCCTTCTTTTCACTGTTT
Source organism: Pinus albicaulis (assembly GCA_034641835.2). Classification (NCBI taxonomy): domain Eukaryota; kingdom Viridiplantae; phylum Streptophyta; class Pinopsida; order Pinales; family Pinaceae; genus Pinus; species Pinus albicaulis. The sequence goes on from CM076583.1 coordinate 1,180,661,849, forward strand.
TCTTTGACTATGTTTGTCTTCTATGTGCAGGGGAGGCTCTTCTTCACGGTAGGAGGGTTTTTATCCATCGATGATCATGTTTCATCGATGAAAAACATTGGCAGAACACCTCTGGCCATTATCGATTTATTTTAAGCTCCTGAATCGTCATCCGGGCCTTCTCGGTAACTGAATTTGGCCCTATGGAATGTATTTCATATTTTTTCACAATTAAAACATGCACAAAACACAATTCATTAATTTAAAACCTACGGGGAGGGTGTGTAAATGCATTTTCTATGGTTTTGGGATGTCAGAGGGTGTTGCAGAGGAAGAAAGGGTTTAGGGGGGCAAGGTTATGAAGGTGGAACCAGGAAGGAGTTTGAAATGGAGGCGGGAGGTTTTAAATTTTGGTGCAGAGGGCAAGCGGTTTTGAAAATTCAGGGTGGTTTATCGCGTAGAGAAAGGGCAGTAAGTGGTTTTTGGTTGAAATCATGCGATATAGCCCAGGACTCGACACGTGGCAAGGAAAAACCGCCTATTTCACGTTGGTCAGAAAAGGTTAACCCCAGCGCAATTATATATGCGATATACGCCGGGGACCGTCAGATGTCGAGATGGGAGATCTGTTAGACTCCTATACCAATAGGTGTCATTTTTCATGATAGACTTGATGAACTATGTAATATGTTCAAACCTTTTTCTTGTTGCAAAAGGTGTTCCATATTTTCAAAAAATCAAAAAAATTAAAAAATTAAAAAATTAAAAATGTAAAGAGGGTATACCCTAAAAGAAAAATCAAAGGGTGAAAAAATAAAAGTGGCCAAAAAAGTCAAAGAAAATGAACCCCACCAAAAGAAAGGCCAAGGAAAGTGTCCAAGTCTAAATGCCACTACTTTTTGCTCTTTTGTAATAAACCAATTGTGTGCAACTTCTATTTCATGCCACAATTGATGAAGAGTCAAATTGTTTAAACTTGACTCATTCATTTTTAAATTTCATGTTGTAGAATAGAGAATAAATATATGGCCAAATAGTGTAATCTTGGCAGATAAGTAGATAGGTAGAGTTAATAAAAAGTGCTCAATAGTTTAATCTGAGCACTTGGATGTAATAAGTGTAGAGTTAGATAGGTTTGCCATGTAAAAGAAAAAGAAGATTGATAAGGGTTTGCCAGTCTAAGTGCACCCTAATAAAGAAGAGAAAATGATAGGGTAAAGTAGGTAGGGTAGGTAGATGTTGTTGCAGCATTATATGTGATGAATGATGGTTCTAAATGTGTTCAATTGTACTTTCATCACAAGTGCAAAGGCAGATACTACATTGGAAAAAATTCACAGCAAAGCAAAGTAAAGATTATTAACTTCCCTTTCATTTTTCCCTAAAGATTTCACTAATTTCCCCTAAGTGCTAAGGTATTTGAAAATTAAAGGGGCTCAAGGCATTTCCTTGACTTTTGGAGGGACCGGACCCTCGGCCCAATAATTGGAAAAAACCTAAGTACTTAAAATCATTCATCATCACACTCATTTACTTCCAAAAATTCTTTTCCTAAGTAAAATCCCATTTTACTTAGGAAAATCATGACATATTTCATAAAAAACCCTCAAAATCACATTTTATCCTAAGTCTAAGTGATGAAGTGATTATAATGCAATTTGATTCTAAATCTTCACTTTCTTAGTTATATTAATGTATTTTGAGTTTACATTGTCCCTTGTCATATTAAAATTGATTTTATTTATTAACTCCTTATAGAAATGACCTTCTCCTATTAATTATAATTCCTTTTATATAATATCCCAAAAACCCATGTATTATGATTTTAACCAAAGTTAATAAATCCCATGTAATTAAATAAATTACCTACTCTACAAACCCTTTGGCTAAACATATATTTATGTAAATATTATTTAATTAATTAATAATATTAAATAATAATACCAAAATAATAATAATACAAGTGTATGAGTTAGTGTGGATGATTTATATAATTATAATTGAATGTATTATTTTTTAATTTTTTTATATTATTAAAAAAATATTTAATATAATATTAAAAAATATATATATATTTAAAAAATATTTAAACTAATATTAATATTATTTAAAAAATATTTAAACTAATATTAAAATAATGAGTAAAATAATTCTTACTCATTATTTTACTGTAATTATCCTTTATATCACCAATAATATTAATATATTAAATAATTAGGATTATTTAATATTATTATTAAATAATAATAATAATATTGTAATAGGGATAAGCTTATTATTATTATTTAATATTAATAATAATAATATATTGTTACTAATATTATTATTGAGTTTTTTTTTTATAGCTATAGACTCGAGTTACTCATATAGTGGACCTAAGCTCAACATAGCAAACATGTCCACAGATAAAAGGTAGGAATATCAGTGCATGCACAGGAAGTGACTCAGAATGTTTATAATCCTTAAATATTACAGTTACTTTAATATTGATAAATTATTTATATTGCTACAAACCCTTTGGCTGAATCATTTTTTTTTTAAATATTCCCGCCCCTATGGTAAGTTAATCATGTTGGTTTATTTATCATATAATAAAAAAAATCTATGAAAAAACTTTTAAACGTATTATTTATTATTGAGTAATATTAACAGTAAAATAATGAGTAATATTAATTATTAAATAATAAGTAAAATAACTCTTAAATTACTAATATAATATTTTAATTTAATAGTAATAATAATATAATCCTAATTATTATTATTATTATTATTTCATCCATGTAGATATTCCTTAGAGAAATTTATTCATCAACAACCCTTACACCTGCACCCTTGCTGTATGATCCTCTTCTCCTTATATAGTTTTAGCAATAAATAATTTTAAATTAGCCCAAAAATAAAATTCACCTCAACCCATGATAGCTATAGACTCGAGTTACTCATATAGTGGACCTAAGCTCAACATAGCAAACATGTCCACAGATAAAGGTAGGAATATCAGTGCATGCACAGGAAGTAACTGGAAAGAAATATTTAAGGATTATAATTCATTTATTATAAGAAATTTATATGAGGTTGGTTGTAATGTTAATGTCGAGTTTGTAGTTGCAGATTGAATGAAAGCGTTAACCAGACTTGAACAACGTGGAGGCGCATTATTACATTCCATAAACGTTAATGAAGATGAGCGAGCCATTGTGCTAAAAAGACACCCAGCAACACACAAGCGGTTGGTTGTCAAAGACTGTTGAACGCAGGCGCAAAAATTGTCGGAACTCTGTCTGTTCTGAATCAATGAAACAGTAATTGTTTAATGTCGGATGTACAGAAACGTTGAATGAATCATATATAATGGAATACTATTAATAATTAATATTAATATTAACTAAAAATTCAATTAATTAACTTATTATAAATTAAATTATAATAATATAAATTATATTAATATTAATAATATAATAAGAATTACAGTAAAATAATGAGTAAGAATTATTTTACTCATTATTAATATTTTACTTGAACGTATTATTTTTTAATTTTTTATATTATTAAAAAAATATTTAATATAATATTAAAAATATATATATATTTAAAAAATATTTAAACTAATATTAATATTATTTAAAAAATATTTAAAGTAATATTAAAATAATGAGTAAAATTATTCTTACTCATTATTTTACTGTAATTATCCTTTATATCACCAATAATATTAATATATTAAATAATTAGGATTATTTAATATTATTATTAAATAATAATAATATTGTAATAGGGATAAGCTTATTATTATTATTATTTAATAATAATAATAATAATATATTGTTACTAATATTATTATTGAGTTTTTTTTTTATAGCTATAGACTCGAGTTCCTCATATAGTGGACCTAAGCTCAACATAGCAAACATGTCCACAGATAAAGGTAGGAATATCAGTGCATGCACAGGAAGTGACTCAGAACGTTTATAATCCTTAAATATTACAGTCACTTCAATATTGATAAATTATTTATATTGCTACAAACCCTTTGGCGGAATCATTTTTTTTTTTTAAATATTCCCGCCCCTATGGTAAGTTAATCATGTTGGTTTATTTATCATATAATAAAAAAAATCTATGAAAAAACTTTTAAACGTATTATTTATATGTTTAAAATAAATAATAAGAATTACAGTAAAATAATGAGTAAGAATTATTTTACTCATTATTAATATTAATATAATATTAATAATTAATATTAGTAATATTAATTATTATAGTAATTAATTAAATTACAGTTAATAATAAATAATAATATAAGCTTATAATTATATAATTAAATATAATAATTATAATAGCTTATAATTATATATTTATTAAATATTATTAATTATAATTATTTTTAATGCACAGTCAGAACGTTTATAATCTTTAAATATTACAGTCACTTCAATATTGATAAATTATTTATATTGCTACAAACCCTTTGGCTGAATCATTTTTTTTTTTAAATATTCCGGCCCCTATGGTAAGTTAATCATGTTGGTTTATTTATCATATAATAATAAAAATCTATGAAAAAACTTTTAAACGTATTATTTATATGTTTAAAATAAATAATAAGAATTACAGTAAAATAATGAGTAAGAATTATTTTACTCATTATTTTAATATTAGTTTAAATATTTTTTAAATAATATTAATATTAGTTTAAATATTTTTTAAATATTTTTTTTTTAATATTATATTAAATTTTTTTTAATAATATAAAAAATATTATTATTTCTTTCAAGACTGTGACAATATAAACATCCTCATAAATAATATCAATCCATGTTAACACGATAGCTATAATTTATTATATTGCCCCTTATAAATAATATAAGTTAATGTTGGTACGATAACTTATTTTTTAGTGATTTTGTATTTTTTTTAATATTATATTAAATATTTTTTTTAAATCAATCTGAGCCGTTGTCGCGGTGCCTTGACAATCTGTGCGACAACAAGGCTCTAGTACTGCTAGCCACTGCATCATCTCATCATCTTCTGCTGCAACTGTTCATCCTGCTACTGTCTTTAGGTTGTCATAGCTCACATGTGATCCAAGAGTTTCGAAAATACTCAAGAATCTAGCCTCCTTGTAGATTCTGGATCTACAAATCCAAATCAGCACAGATTTTCATATATTCAATATTATTTTACTCATTATTTTAATATTAGTTTAAATATTTTTTTAAATATTCCCGCCCCTATGGTAAGTTAATCATGTTGGTTTATTTATCATATAATAAAAAAAATCTATGAAAAAACTTTTAAACGTATTATTTATATGTTTAAAATAAATAATAAGAATTACAGTAAAATAATGAGTAAGAATTATTTTACTCATTATTTTAATATTAGTTTAAATATTTTTTAAATAATATTAATATTAGTTTAAATATTAAAATATAAATAATAAGAATTACAGTAAAATAATGAGTAAGAATTATTTTACTCATTATTTTAATATTAGTTTAAATATTTTTTAGATAATATTAATATTAGTTTAAATATTTTTTAAATATTTTTTTTTTTTTAAATATTCCCACCCCTATGGTAAATTAATCATGTTGGTTTATTTATCATATAATAAAAAAAATCTATGAAAAAACTTTTAAACGTATTATTTATATGTTTAAAATAAATAATAAGAATTCCAGTAAATTAATGAGTAAGAATTATAAAATATGTTTGACTCAATCAAGAAAGCCATCATTTAAGCACCTTCTCTATCTTCACCTCACTATTCAAAATAATTTATTCTTTATACTTTTCCTTATGTTCATTCATTTGCAACTGTGCTTATGCAAAATAATGGTGAAGGTGCATAAGCCCCCATTGCATTTAACATATAAACATTACTTAATATATATAGGGGTAATGATTAGTTTGTTAATAACTGTGGTTGAAGGTGGCTCTGTGGCTGATGGTGGGTTGGGATGATCTGCTACCATAGAGTCCTTTTCAACGAAATTGCTGGGAGCATTGGGAGCATTGACATCCTCATCTGATGAACTGCTCTGGAGCTGGACCCCTCTTGTCCCTCGCCTCATGTTCCTTATCTGATCTGCAATAGAAACTCTTGGCATGGCTCCAACAACCTGCAGATTTACCACGAAATTTTAACCATTTCAAAAGTTGCAATCCTAGGATTAAAGCTTCATACTCAGCTATATTGTTGGTACATTGTGAAACTTGATGAATTTAAAAAATATTTAAACTAATATTAATATTATTTAAAAAATATTTAAACTAATATTAAAATAATGACTAAAATAATTCTTACTCATTATTTTATTGTAATTCTTATTATTTATTTTAAACATATAAATAATACGTTTAAAATTTTTTTCATAGATTTTTTTTATTATATGATAAATAAACCAACATGATTAACTTACCATAGGGGCGGGAATATTTAAAAAATATTTAAACTAATATTAAAATAATGAGTAAAATAATTCTTACTCATTATTTTACTGTAATTCTTATTATTTATTAGTTGAAATATTAAAACTAATATTATTTTAATATTAGTTTTAATATTTAAACAACAGTGAGTAAGAATGTTGTTGCAAATGCACTCTCAAGAAAGAATGAAGAGGTGGAATCATTACTTTGTGCCATTTCTATTATCCAACTAGATTGGATAACCTTTCTATTATTCTTCCCCAAGTAATGTTTATATGTTAAATGCAATGGGGGCTTATGCACCTTCACCATTATTTTGCATAAGCACAGTTGCAAATGAATGAACATAAGGAAAAGTATAAAGAATACATTATTTTGAATAGTCAGGTGAAGATAGAGAAGGTGCTTAAATGATGGCTTTCTTGATTGAGTCAAACATATTTCTTCCTTCCTTCCTTGCTTATAGCCCCATCAAAATCCATGTTTCATAAAGGCTCATTTTCTTCATCAAGTTTCACAATGTACCAACAATATTCCGGTCTCCAGGAATTTTTTTTTTTTTAAATATTCCCGCCCCTATGGTAAGTTAATCATGTTGGTTTATTTATCATATAATAAAAAAAATCTATGAAAAAACTTTTAAACGTATTACATGGATTTTATGAGTGAAATTTCAATTTATATGAATGTCATTCTGATTTATTAGTTTATGAATTGGAAACCCGCACGCCAGCTCGTGATCCTTCCTTGCTTATAGCCCCATCAAAATCCATGTTTCATAAAGGCTCATTTTCTTCATCAAGTTTCACAATGTACCAACAATATTCCGGTCTCCAGGAATTTTTTTTTTTTAAATATTCCCGCCCCTATGGTAAGTTAATCATGTTGGTTTATTTATCATATAATAAAAAAATCTATGAAAAAACTTTTAAACGTATTATTTATATGTTTAAAACAAAAAATAAAACCCAAAGTTTAATTTAAACCAAACTTCAAAGTAACCCATCCCGCGCGTATTTTTCACCCCCAACCCTCGTCGTACAAGGGATTAATTAATCCTTATGATTAGTTAATGACCGACCCCCGCCAATAAAAACACTCCCGAAATGATTAATTGATAATAAATTGCGTCGGACCCTCCTATTAACTCCCCATCAACTTCATGCCCCTACCACCGTTCGATCACCCGCTCCAAGATCAACGGCTGTTGATAATTCCTCTGGCCATCCCCTATCCGAACAATAACTCGCGAAATGCCGGTGGTTTTCAAAAAGTACCCTGACCACGTGTCATTCATTCTGTGGAATCGCTGCCCATCCACTCAATACCGCCTTCCCTCAAAAGCGGTGCGAAAAAAATATCTTACCACCTGCCTTCCCATGACTCATCTCCCATACGTGCTGATGTCATCCCATGAATTAATAAAAAATCCCGCCACCCTATTGACTTTGCGAATAAAACCAAACAACCCGCGTCTTTTTCATTTTTTCCTCCACAGTGAACGACTACACTCCCATGTAGAAAAATTTAAATTCCAACTGTTGAAATCTGCCAACTATTGTCCTTTCGAAGAGAATTGCAGTCAAAGCTTCTCACAAGATTGTCTGCCTTAACCAGTACCTGCTCAAAGCGCTGTTATCTCCAAAAAATAGGTATTTACCCTAATTTCCACTGAAATCCGTTAGAATCTTGGTTTTTGTTTTAAAAACTCTATAGAAAACTCAAACGGGATTCTAAATTGGCTTCCCTGAGTTCCCAAAAACCGCAATTAAATCCCCAAAACCTGTAATTTCGCTCAATTTTTCACCATAAGCCTAATTTCCATTTTTGAATCCACAAGAACCAAAAATGGAAGTTCTTGTGGCTTTAAACGTAGCGCCTTTAAACGCCCCTCACAGAGACTTGGATTATTTATCATTAGTTGAAAGAGATTTCCAAATTAAAGACCTAGCTTTTAGTGAAAGCCCTCTTCGAATTTTTTGTCGCTGCAAAGACAATTATTTGAATGGTTTGGATATGATTGGGTTATGGGAATCTAATCTTCCCAGGTACCTCTTTCCCTCTGTTCATATTTTCCCTGAAATAATCTATTTTTGCCATGCAAATTATGATCCTAACCAAAGAGTAGTCTTATCCCCAAATCAAGAAGTCCTTTTCCCAATTACATCTCAGTATATCAATGAGATGCTACATTTTCAACCTAATGAAGCCCTCACTTCCCTGTCCATGGGGGAGTTACTTGAGAAATCCACCAAACTATCCCATGAAGAATTAAGTCGCATTTGCCAAACCTTTATGTTGCGTGATCACCAGCCTAAAGGCCCTCCACCTTATGGGTATGCTTTTTTCACTGAGGAGGGTAAACTTGTTTTGGATATGATATCTTTTATAATGGGCTTTAATACTAGTGAATATGTCGACCATTTAATCCTAGTATTATTGTCTATTTTTACCCCTGGACAACCTCCTGCTGTCAGGTATGACTTTGCATCATACATAGCAGACAAAATCCATGATCAGTTCATGAGATTAGAGAATGAGAAAGTGTTTAAATATTCTTTTGTCATTTACCATCTCATGCTCTATTACCAGTCGGAAAATTTTCCTTTCTATATCAAAAATCTTGATGCCCAAGGGAATCCTAGGTCTGTTATCTTTTGGTCAGCCATCACTCATAGTTCTCGAGATTCTCCCTATTCCTATAATGAGTTCATTGATCTTTTTATACACCCTGCAACCACCTTGTTGACAAGAGTTTCTCCTCCAAGACTCAGCAATGAAATCAAGAAAACTTTACAGCTCTCAAAACAATACAAAGTTGGTGATTGGTACTTATACCAAAATCACACAGAAGTCAGAATATATGGATGTGAATTATGTCCATTCAAATTGCCAAAATATGTCCCCATGAGACTCTTTGCATTAGAGTATTTCAGGCAGATGAAAAACTCTGATATAATTCATTTTTGTAATGCAAAGAAGAAGGCTCAACTCCGGATCAAAAGTCAATTAGGTCCCTTTATTTGTAACTCTAGGGATGCAGGGGAAGAAGCTGAAAAGATATTAGAAGACCGTTTCAGATTACAAAAGAGTTTCTATTGGGTACCTTATGACCCATTCAGCTTCATTTGTGATAAAAGAATGAAAAATAAATCAGCACCATACATACATCTGAATACTCCTCCAGAAGTAGAATCTATTGATTAGATCCTTGATAGTCAAGGACAAGAACAATTAGGCAATCAAAAAACAGGTTCAGTCAGTGGAGCGTCCACTACCTCACAAAGGAAAGAGCTACAGAAGCAACGGAGTGTTGAAATATCTTCTTTCAAAACACCAGTTAAAGAAGTAGTAGATATCAAAAAGACATTTATCAATATCAAGGCCAGGAATGATCCACTGAGAATTCAAGTATATAATCAATATTTGAAAATGGCTCCAAAGAATCAAGAAAGATTGATGTCAGCTTTTGACATCCAACAGGGCAAAATGATAATGAGCCATTTCAAACCCAAGGTGCAACAACCCCAAACAGCTGCTGATTATATTAGGACAAACTTTGAAGTCCTAGCAAAGGATATCCATCCTTTAGATCAGATTGAGTTACATAAGCAGACTGGTGAAATGATCTATTCTACTTTAACTGATAAGGCAATGGTAGCTCACAGGTTACAGGATTCTTTGGAGAACACCAATACACAGTTACATCTTGAAAAGGCTTCTTCTCAAGCCAAAGACAACAGGATAAAAACATTGGAAGAAATAATAATTGGTTTGGGACACAATCCAAAGGATGTCAAAGGTATAGAAGCTTTAATCAAGAAAAAAGATGATGACATTGCAACTTTGAGAAAGCAGTTGAAATTGCCAGCCTCCAGACCTCCTCAAACTGAAGAAGTAATAAAGAAGAATTATGAAGAAGAAATGATGGATTTTCTCTTGAAAATGAATGAGCAACTGACTGAAATAGAAAAAGAGCTTGAACAAGCTTTAAAAGACAAGCAGTCCAGTGTTCCAGTATCTACAACAAAGGTTATCACAGGTACAACAAGTCAACCAACACGTCAATCAACAGAGCCATCATAGGTAAATACTTCAAATTTGAGTACAGAAGAACTAATAAAATCAATGAATGACTTGAAACTTCAAGTAACAGAACTTCAGCGCACAAAGTTACATCTTATTAATTTGGAACAGAAATATGATCTTTCAAAAATGACTGTTGCTGACAAAACAAGAGAAGTCAAAAAGTTGGAAAAATTAGTTAAAGCTTTGGAAAGGGATCTCACATTGGAGAAACCTTTAAGAGAAATAAATGACATTCTTTGGGATGATATTATTCAGTCAATAAAATATATCTGGTCCTCAATCCAGATAATATACGAGCAAAATGATTTGGTCAAAGTAGCTCTGGATGAAGTTGAGAATACACGAGCAGAATTAGGAAATAGGCCTGAGGAAGCCAATCAGCTTATACAATTTCTAAACACCCAAACCAGACAGCAACTTGCAGATTTGGGTATTCAGGACAGAACTGCAACAATCTTAGAGATCAAAAGAGTTTTTACTAAAAGAACTCTTATGCAAAATTTAGAACGAAGGTGCTTTGACATGCAAAGTGAAATCATTGCTTTCAGAGAAAGGTTTGATGTTTTATTGAATAAAGGGTTGCCCAGCCCTATGGTTTCAGAAGATAAAATAATGGACCTGGAAAATTATGTTAAGAAATTGGACATACATGCTCACAATCAAGCCAGTTCCTCTACCATTTCATCAGAAGCAACATTACCTATAGGAAGGAATCTTCATGACAAATTAGAGAATTTGTTTTATCTTGAACATGAAGTAAAACATTTGTTTCCTAATCAGCCTAATTTCTTCAGATATACCGAGGCTGATGAAACATTAAGGAAGCTTCAACGGACCAAAATAGCAGAAGATAAATGGTGGGAAGATCTATTGGAACTTTTGTAAAATTTATCCTTATATGAAATTTTTCCTATTTACTACAGTATAAAGGATAAAGGGACAAACAAAGGTCAAAGAGTATCAGTTCAGTTAAAGTGTATCAGTAAAAACAAAGAGTATCAGTGAAGCAAGTCATTTAGAACAAAATTACCGAAGAGGACAACGATGAGCTAAAATATAGGTCCTGCCTCCAGCACATTCTCAAAAGGAGGAAACAGCACAACATTAGTTTCTTTTTTGTCTTATCTATGAGACCATGTGTCTCTATTTTTATTGTAACTTATTTGTGAGTCATCTTAGATTATATCTCGTTTTGTTAAGAGATATTTTGTATAATTTTTTGTATAAATAAGCCCTCAATTGAATTATTGAGGGTGGATTCTTATACTTTGATGTAACATTGAATATTTTGGAATAAAGAGCTTTGGAGAAATTTTTCGTGGCAAAACTGGACAAGGAATTGAGGCAGAAGACTTTTCTCAGGATTCATGTGTCGAATGAAGGATCAATAAGTCATATCTATCCCATGTTTTAAAGTTTTACATTTGTTTATGATATCATCTGTGTTTCATTATCTTAATATTTAACGAAAAAGATTAAATCATAAAGTACTTAGGTGTAATCTGATTTCAGTCATTATTATTTTAAATGTTTTCCTCTAAACTGGTTTAAACAACGAATTCTTAATTGCTCCTGTTTGTCTAGTTCATACATCTTTGGTTATTTAATAAAGAATACTTAACTGCTCTTTATTGATAATCAATCTATTTCTCTTCTCTTGAATGTGTTGAAAGATTCTTAGTTGCCTTTCATCCGTTTGAATTCCATTCCATTCACTTTAGATCTATAATTGTTTCTAGTTTGATTATCTTGCCCTGATAAACCATCTTATGTTGAAAGACTTAAGCCAGTGCAGCCAATCCTTTGACTCCATTAGCCCAATGGACTGAAACTACTTGATCTTAATCTTAGCTAAAGAATTCCATGAACTCAAACAAAATCAAAACCCTGGACTTTACAACTAGCCTAATATATTCTAAAAACAAAGCTATATTTTATAGAGAGAGCCCTCTCTGGATACAGATTGGCTAGATTCTGTATCTGAAGGTCGGTTTGTGGTTACCTTGGACCCCTTTCCTCTTCCAAAAACTTCAAGGAAAATCCAGTGATAATGGGTCGCAGCTTCAAAGGCTTTTTAATGCCTTGTAGTTCGTGTCTTGACCCATCATTAGAATTGAAATGTATAATCTTATTCTTACAATCCACCAAATACTATTGTCTTTCCAGCTAATCCATTCCCAACAATATATCATAAGAGCCCAATGGTATAACATTGAGTTCCACAGTTATGTTCTAGTCCCCAATTTTTAATTCACAGTTGGATACCTTAGTATGAACCCGTCTTCTAGTTCTTGTAGCCAGCTGAACCAGCCATGGCTTTTTAAATTTATGTTCCTGTAATTTATTGTTATCGACTACACAAGGGTGTATGTAGCTCAAACTGGCACCAGGATCAACTAGAATAGAAGCAGCTTGGGTTTGAATCTTACCTTCTAGTTCTATCATGGTCGACTGGTAATCCGCTTGTCGATCCTCCATCATTGCGTTGACTCTGGGTATGTTTTGAGCTACATCCCCCACTGTTGATGCTTCTTGCATATTTTTTGCCACATCACTCCTTCCCCGATGTGGACAATTCTTAAAATAATGAGCTTCTCTACATCCCCAGCACTGAAACAGTGGTTTCTGAGGTTCCCAATATCCGGTCTACTAGAAGCTTCATTAGGCCATTCTTCCCCCGTCCACTTAGTTTTGTTTTCAATTTTACCATTATGTTTGCTGAGTGGATGTCTTGCAGCATTCTTGGAATTGTTGGATCTGCTATTTTTGTTATTGGAAAAACTTTTATGCCCCTTTTGAGGTGGCCAACTTTTCCCAACTTCTCCCTTCGCCTTAGACTGTTGGTAGCACATTCGTGCCTTCCTAACCGCTTCATCCATAGTCTTTGGATTCACAAACTCAATCCTTTCCTTCATATGAATTGGAAAACTGCTCAAACAAATGTTGCACCTTGGCTTTTTCATCATGCACGTAGGGTACATATCTTAATAAGGATGTGAATTTTGTAATAAATTTGTCAATAGTCATTTGGCCCAGTTTCAAATCATGAAACTCTCGGGACTTCTCATCATAAAATCTTTTAGTTAAGTACTTGTATTTAAAGTACTGTTCAAACTCATCCCAAGTTACATTCTGGTCTTCTACTCCTCTTACATTCTTCACTTCCTCCCACCACAACATTGCTTTCTCCCGTAGCTGGTAAATGGCTAGGCAAGCTTTAAGCTTGTTGTTATACTCATACACCTGAAAGTATTTATTCATATTTATAATCCAAGCTTCTGCCATTTCCTCTGCCTCTCCATCAAAGGTAGGAGGCTTGATTTTCTAAAATTCTCCTTGTAACTCCACTTTCTACTTTTTCAACTCCTGCTCTTCCATAACATTTCTAGATTCCGCCTCATTATAGGTTTGACTTTTATGGCTTTTTGGAGTTCGACCGTCCTCCATATGATCATGTACTTCTTGGTGTTGATCCCTGTTTTCCTGAGTATTTCTTTCAGGGCTTTGTTTTCCATTGGGAGGATTCTATCTATCCGATAGACTCTTCAATATCCTCTCTTATTCTCTCATCAATCTTTCATTGTCACTGTGAATTTTAAGCATTTCTGTTTGTAGCTGTTGAACAATATCCAACAATCTATTTTTCTGTCATTGTTGTTATTCCAGCATTCTTCCTGTCTGCTTGTGCTGGTCCACACTTAACTGCACCTACATTTCAGGGCTGACCTCAGGATTGGTCACAGGGTGAGTCTCTCCCGTGTTTCTGGGAGGATGTGTAACTTGATCCTCTTCTCATGACGAATTACAGAAATCTTGTTCCTGTACTTATCAAAATATCAAACTATTAATTTTCATGAATTTCCTAACACAACAATTTAGTGTCGTTCTGGCCCATTTGGCCCAATTTATAGCTTATGCTCTAATACCACTTGTATCACTAAACTTATTTACCACGTTACATTTACCATAATTAAAAAAAATTACATATAACCTACAGGATTTTCATTCCTTAATCATTTGCGAATATACATAAGTCCACTAGTAATTATTTTGATATGTAAGCTACACAGTTTAACCTTAACTTGTAAGTGGTATTATTAAATGGATTTGTGATAGCATACAGATAAGTCTGACATTGCAGTACTAATCAATAACTCAGATCATTTAATCGTATACCAACTGGACTTTTCCAACTCATTTGAACAGTGTTATGAACCCAACTATAATACTCTCTGGTTGTCAAAGGATTAAAATACATATAAAAATTTATTGCACCAGTCTCGGTTTTCTATGAATTTATTACACCAGTCTCGAGTTTCTATTCAGCATTTAAGTTGAACCTTGGAATGACGTTACGCGCACCAGTTGTCTTAGTGTATTGTCGCATTTACCACTGTCGGAGTGGGTTAGGGTTAACCACCCATTCCTCCCATCTCCCACCTTCGTCTCATTTGCCGCAACTCTGTAGGCTCTTTGGCTCTGCAACTTTTCATTCGATGGCCGAGATGCTACGGTGTTTTACTGTGGTTATCATGGTTTAAGGTTTTGTCTTCAATATGATGATATATTGTTTTGAGATGCTCCCTTTTTTAATAATGCATGATAATATTCTACGGAGCCATACTCTGGCTCCACAGGTCTCTCCATGTGATTTTCAGTCTTCTGTCTCCTGGTTTTTCCTGGCAGATTTTCGTTTTGCAAAGACATCCTCTCGGATTATTTCAAAGCTGCACTGCTATCAACAGGCTTCCGCACTTAAGTTAGAAGGTAAACTCATTTTCTACTGTATCTCTTTAAAACCAGTGGTTTGCTCTATTGTTCATGTAGTTTCCTTAATAATTAGAGTTATCGCCAAATAACTTGAACAAATATTCATTTTCTAACTCAATCTTATTGTTTTCTTTCGGGGTTATGGACTAGGTTTAGCTCGAGGTCTACGGCAAAGCAACAACAAGACCCTTCATCGATCTCACCTCTTCTTCCCAACAGTAATTAATTGTTGTCACTACATTTCGGAAGTTTTCTTTCTACATTTCTGTGTTGTAATACACCACCTACCTCTCCATACTCTGCAGGCGAGGTCCAACGATTTCCGATGAAAGAATTGTTTAATGAGGAATGGAAGCCACATCTTTGGCTCAGTCTTATTGTTTTGTTTTAATTTAATGTGTAGTTCTCTTTGCTCTCGGAGATCTTTCCATTTAAGAAAGGGTTCTAGTTTTCTTGTTAAGGCTACGCCTTGCTTGACTCTGTAAATTAATATTTCCAAGATTTTCTCAACTATGATCCTTTCTCTGTACTTCTTAATACTGTATAACTACTTTTATTGTACCGGAGGTATTCAATTCAAGAAAGAGTAGATAATATTAAATTTTTCAACTTTCATTTTGGTAATGAAAGAACTCTATATACTTATTGTAATTACTTCGTTCCAATTTCAATAACTAAATGATTTGCTCGTTTTATTAGAGTCGTTATCCTCGTTTTTTCTCAATTCATGGTTTCACTGTGGAGATCCTTTGTTTACTGCTAGAGTGCACTTCCAAAACCTTGAGAATAACCCTGTTCGGACCGAAACTAGAAACTTATGTTAAGTCCTAGTTCTAAACCCTCAGAACTCCCAATAATTTTTCTTGAGAAAGAAATACCACAGCACGAGAATGTCTTACTGTTTGCACAGTTTGTGGTTTACTTATTCTATACATTGTTTACAATGATCGTTGTATGATTTATCGAATATCTCACTATATCCTTGCCATTTGTTTTAGAATTACTTAATAAAGAATTACAATAGTTTCAATATTATTTACCATTCAGTTTGATAATTGTTTTCCAATTTCTTCTCGAATTCTTGTGTTTTCTAGGAGGAATTTTCTAGCACGTTAGACTACTGTTCTAGAATATTTTCTACATGGAATTTTATGTTCATTGAATAGTACATATAACAAAGTTCTTGAGTTTATCATTTATTATATCCTCATTCTATTCTATATCAGCAAAGTAGAATTTCCACTTTAATATCATTCACATGTGATTCTTGTACAGTGTTAGAATGAATTCTTCGGTACATCTGCATAGATTTGTTTTATGATATTGCTAACATAATTGATATAACTCTATTTAATCCTGTAGACTCATATTCCATTCATATACAATAATATAAAAAAATCACTGATATTTCCTGCCACATTCATATTTAATTCATATACAGTAATATAAAGAGTTACTATATTTCTTGTCACTTTCATATTTATTTTCGTCTGCTATAAAATTTACGTCTAGATACATAATATCAACAGTAACTTAGATTTTGTATGTACCTACTTCAGAATTTATGAATTTTTCTTAGTAACTGCTAGGTCCGCCCAACCATGAGCGAGGCGATTATGTCCTCGTCTCCCCCCTTGCTCCACACCATGTCTGAGGAATTTTTATGAGATAGGAAGTTTGACCTCGGGATTGAAAAATCCAGTCAAATTCTTCAAGGTATGTTCCTTGAGTTCCACTGGTACTGCCACCAGCTCAGGACCACTCAGAACCAGCATACAATGCTTGCCCTCTAATCTTCTCCGCACATAACCCCTTTCCTTCTAATATTTTCTCTCCCATCACGACCTTTTCCTGCTTCTGGAATATTTTACCACAAATATTTTCACCTTTACTCAAACAAAACTTCATTTTATTAAATTCTTTAAAATAAAATTCATGTGTTAATATCCTTAATGCCTCATTCGCATTAATTTAGAATGTGTCTTAGTAATTTATGTAACAAGAAGTAAAAAAAGAAACACTAAATCAAGACGTTAAAACTACGTCATTTCAAAGATAGGGTAGATGTGTAGATGTAATGTAAGAAAGTTTGTAAACTTTTGTAATGTCCGCTCAATATATAGGGTACATGTGTAGATGTAATGTAAGAAAGTTTGTAAACATTTTGTAATGTCCACTTAATTGTAATCAATATATTTGTAATAATTATCCCTACCTTTTAACCCAAAGTTATATTTACGAACACTCAAAAAGGTATGGTAAATAAATAAAACTATAAATAAATTGGAGGTATGGTAAATAAATAAAACCTATTTTTATATTTACTTTAGAGGTATGGTAAATAAATAAAACCCATTTTTATATTTACTCCATAAACCTCATTATATATGTAAGAAAACTAAAAAAAAAAAGGTTTTATTTAGGTGAAGCCTATGGGCCAAATACCATGGAACAAATTATTATTAATACCATGGGGAAGATACCATGGAACAAATTGTTATTAATACCATGGGCTAAATACCATGGGTCAAATACCATATTTAAATAAATAAATATTAATGACCAATAAATAGGTATGGTAAATAAATAAAAATATAAATAAAGGAGAGGTATGATAAATAAATAAACCCTCTTTTTATATTTACTTAGGTGGATTTTTTATTTAGGTGAAACCTATGGGACAAATATAAGGTAGATGTGGTATAAGGTAGATGTGCAGATGTAATTGTGCCGAGGCACTCTACAGGCCCAGTATATAGGGATGTGTAGATGCAATGTGTGTAAAATTTTGATATGTCAGAGTGTATATAGATGCGTAGATGTCATGTGAGTAATGTAAAGCACTCTACAGCCCAGTATATAGGGATGTGTAGATGTAATGTGTGTAAACTTTTGATATGTCAGAGTGTATATAGATGTGTATATGTCATGTGAGTAATGTAAACTTTTGACATGTCTAGGTGTATAGAGATGTGTAGATGTAATGTGAGTAATGTAAACTTTTGATATGTTGGAGTGTATAGAAATGTACCACATTAATACCATGGGCCAAATACCATATTTAAAAAAGAGGTATGGTAAATAAATAAAATATAAATAAACCATATATATGGTAAATAAATAAAAAATCTTTTTATATTTACTCCATAATCCTATTTATATTTAGGAACACTCAAAAAGTGGTTTTATTTAGGTGAATCCTGAGCTAAATACCAGGGGCCAAATTATTATTAATACCATGCCAAAAAAACATTATTAACCCTAATATTAATAATATTATTATTAGTAATTATAATATTCACATTATTATATTATAATATTAATATTATTAAATTTGATTAATGTAAAATTTGTTAGGAATTTGGCTTCTATGATCCATAAATTGTGTATAAATTTTTTTGGTGAAAATCACATTCAAGCAAATTTTGTCGACGCGTTTCGAACCAGCCAGTGTGGATGAGAAATCTGATCTAGGCTAGTTTGACTAGAATAAGAAAATACAAAGACAAATTAATAGATTATTTAATAATTAAAAGATTTGAATAATAATAATAATAATAATAATAATAATGGTAAAATAAAATATAAATAAATAAATAATATAAATAAAATAAAAATAAAATTAAATATAAAAATATAAAAATAATTTTTTTTATAAATTAAAAAAATAAATAAATAAATAAATAAAAAGTGAATAAGAAATAAAAATAAATAAATAAAAATAAAATAAATTAATATTAAATAAATAATAATGATGATGATAAATCAATAAATGAATAAATACTAATAATAAATAATTAAATAATAATAATAAAAATAATAAAAATAAAGTACAGAAAGGGAGGAAGAAACCAGGGAACAGAGGAGAGGAAAGAAAAAGAGGAAGAAAACCAATAACTAAGAATGAAGGGCAGGGATCCAGCATCTGCTAACATTCCACCCATCATCCCTGTTAAGGTTGACTGGCCTCTTTTCTATTTTTAAGGCCTCCCTCAGAAACTGGTCGATCCATTAGTCAAAGAATTCTCGAACATGCTGCTGACCTTAAGCATAATAGGTCTTGCTCCTCTACCTTAGCAGAGCATGAAGATAAGACAAAGCATCTCATTTGCATTGAAGATGCTAAAGTTATTGCAAGGATTGACCATTTCCACCATCGAAAGTTGAGGGAGGCCTTAGAAATCGAAAAGAGGCCAGTCAACCTTAACAGGGATGATGGGTGGAATGTTGGCAGATGCTAGATCATTGCCCATCATTCTTAGTTATTGGTTTTCTTCCCGCCTCCCTCGTTTCCCTCTCCTCCTCCTGCCCCCCGGTTTTCCTCTTCGTATTTCTTTATTTTTATTTTTATTATTATTATTTAATTATTTAATTATTTATTATTAGTATTTATTCATTTATTGATTTATCATCATTATTATTATTATTTATTATTGCACATTTTATTATTATTTATTTATTTATTTATAAAATTTTTATTTTATTGTTTATTGTTTATTTTATTTATATTATTATTATTAATATTTATTTATTTATTTTAATTTTAATTTTAATTTTTTTTATTTTTTTAAATTTTTATTTTTTGTTTTTTATTTTTAAATTTTTTATTTTTAAATTTTTTATTTTATTTTATTATATATAGATATTATATTCAAATCTTTTAATTATTAAATAAACTATTAATTTGTCTTTGTATTTTCTTATTCCAGTCAAACTAGCCATTATTCCACAACGGCTAGTTGGAGTTTCCTTTCTATTTAAACTGGGTCCTAGATAAAATTTCTCATCTTGTCTTGATGATGAACCACACTGGCTGGTTCGAAACACATCGACAAAATCTGCTTGAATGTGATTTTCACCGAAAGATTTTATACAAAAAAAATTTTTGATAGTGTATAGAAATGTACCACTTTAATCTTGTTGCGCCTTTAGTTAAGGCGAGGGGGGTGAATCAGTTTAACACTTTCCTGAGCCTTTTAAAACTTTTCATTAAACTTATTTATACCTTCATTTCATATACAATTTAATATATGAGTAATCTTAGAATGTAAGCAACAAGCATTAATATAATATAACAATAGACTTAATATGAGAGCAGCAGGTATTAACGAGATGATATAATTCAGATCAACACATAAATATCATGCATAGAGACACCAGCTATGAGTGGAAACCCATAAAGGGAGAAAACCACATCTTATTATTATTGTGATGCAAAGGCAAGCTCCAACTCCTTCTAACCACAGTTTTTCAGCAGAGGCACCAACCTACATGAGGCTTCAACCTTAGTCAGCTACAACTGACAGCTATCAAGCTGCAACTTGATAGGGAAGCTCCAACTTCCTCAATTTATCAAACTGAATCTTTGCTGATTTACTCCAGATATCAGCTATGTTCTGTATCTGCTCTTCTTCTCTTAATCTTCTCTGCTTTATTCTTCTATATTCTGCATTCTCTATATTTTCTCTCTCTCTCTATTGAGCTTATCAAATTGATATTATATATAGAAATTCTCACATGATTGTTTGTATTTCACAAGGAATTTGGAGTGAACAGTCATGACTCTTTGGTTTCTGTCTTCTTATTCCTTTTTCCAACTCATTTTTAGAATTACTACAATATGTACAAATTTCCATGCTACAGTGGGATTTTTTCTTTTCCTTAGGATACTTGCCTTTGCATCACAAACAAAAAAAAACTTTACATTTTCATTTTTCAGTTATATATCTCAATTTCACTCAGCTCCTTTTCTGGATTTGTCTTTTCCTGATGCTGTCAAGAAATTGTTTTATATACTTTGGTTCACTGTTATAGTGTGCATCTGAGTATGTATATCTGTCAAACCTGTAATTTCTATGTATCTCTGTTAGACCCATACTTTTTGTAAATATGTGCGCCATCCTGACAATCTCGCAACGCCCAGTTCCTGTCTGTTTCTTCAATTAGAGTCTTCTTAACCCTTTCTTCAATCCATTTATCGAATTCCTAGGATTTGATTGATGAATACCTTGATAATTTTCATAGGCCTAAAGGCAATCCTTATATCTCCCAATATAACAAGTCCTTTGTCAAAAATGGAACCAACGCACTCAGCCATCCACAATTCATATGACACCCACGTCGTATATTCAAACATCATACGCATATAATATCTCAAGATATATGTACCGCCTCCATTCATTTTACTGGAGTTTAGAATGAATTACCAACGCTAATACGGACCTATCCAGCCTTAAGGTAGGAGCAGCGTTTATAACGTTGAAATTCTGTCAACATACCACCATGTTCCATATTATAAAATGAGCCATATAACGCATAAATGTCATACCTTGTTTAACCCTCGGCGGACACATATGTTAAACTATATTGTATTCGATCAATGTTAAGACCCTTGGTGATATGTAATATGTTACGAACTTCAACTTTATCGTCATCCCTTATTTTAATAACCGACGCATTAACATCAAATGTTTATAATAGTCCTTAGGCCCTGGGCCCACAAAACAATCGCGGAATGCATACACCGTACCTTTAATTAAACTTCGTGCAAATCCTGCAAGTGATCACCATTAGATATTGAGCCTCTAGATCAAAGGCTTGTATCGATTTCGCGTGGGGTCTTTGGTCGATGATTAACGCGCGAAGGCGCACAGTGAAAGTGGTTTTCCCCAAGCCTTTGGAGCCACGTGTCGGCCCTTCTATGGAATCGCTCCGAAATTTTCAATACCACTTTCCGTATAAGAGTGGTGCAAAAAATACCAGAAACCGCCGTTACTGTTCCCCGTTCCTCCTCGTGGTTCCGTTGCTTTACTCCAGGTTCCATCCAGCTTCGTGTTTCATCGTCATTCGTGCATTCACCATTTCCTTGGCCCAGTTGGTTCAGTCAGTTTCGAACCAATGCTGCACCAAGTTATAGTCTCGCTTCTCCTCCCATACTCGGTCGAGGAATAGGACCATTTTACTGTATTCCTATATTATAAACACAGTGCCCGAACATGAATTCAACCTTACTCCGTCTATACAGAGAGTCTCCCCAATTATGCACAGTACATCATTAAACCAATTATAGGGTATACGCGTTTCAATTTCCATATAGAAGCCAAATTCCAAATCTCATGTGATTGCTCAAAGACGCAAGGTATTCTCCACAATTAAATAACAATTGCTCACGAGTCCTGAATTATGAACCCATACTCCCACAAAGAGTGTTCAAACAGACTATATACACATAATCCAACCATAGATTTTTATTCAGTCTGAGCAGGTCTGTACAGGTCTGTCCTCGATTCCTCTGCTGCCTCTCTGCTTCAAAGTTTGCTGGTTCAGGTACTCCTCCTTTGCCATCCATTTTTCCATCAATGACAACATTTCCAACAGTCTCCCCCTTTGGCATTGATGGCAACACATCCACCAATAATCCAATGCTTCCTCCAAGCCTTCCTCTGTCTAGCTTCTTTTAGAAGACCTTGTCTTCTATTACCTGCTTTTCCTCCCCCTTTGACATCAATGGCAAAGGGTTGCACGTTTCTTAGTGTAGATTCTGTCTTAGCATTTCTTCTCTCTGGTGTAAAGGAGTTGTTGAGAGAACACTTTTGAGAATGTTTGAACTTGTATTCTTTCCATAATCCTTTGATCCTGAGGACCTGTTTTAAGTTTTTCTTGCTTGGCTGATCTCCCCCTAGAATGATATTTTCATTTCTGTTCTCCCCCTGAAATTGTGCTTTCCCTTTATACCAGAGAGTAGCATCTACAGATACTACCCCTAGTTTATCTCTCAAATATTGAAATGGTTCTCTGGCAAGAGGTTTGGTAAATATTGTTAGTGTCAGCCTTTGCATCAGGTGCAGGTGTTAAAACATGCTCTTACAAAGTGATTTTAAGGTGTCAAGGTCAAATTTTGTCATTTCAAAGAGTCTTCAAGCAAAATTTGGTCACTAGGCATTAGGTCTAGGGGTTGCTTTTACTCCTGTCAAAGTTGTCCAAATGTCGGTTCATGTCACCATTCAGCTGAGTGTACCATCATTCAGAGGGTTTTCATCATCATGTCAAGTTCCATTGAGTCATTTTACACCTTGTTCATGCTTTAGTTGTGCCTTGGTAAGGTCCATTTCCCTCTCCTAGGGTTTTGGAGGTAATTTCTCTTGGATGGTCAAATCATTGGAAAAACTTGTATCCTGATGTTCACACACCTTCCCCTATCCTTAATATACTTTATTAAACACTTCCCATCACTGAGATCCCCCAAATTCCTCATTTTTGCACAAACCCTAGTTTCTTGCCACAACTTGGCAATTTTCTAGGCTAGGCCTGTGTTTTGCCCTTTTGGACCCCTTCCCTTCACTCAATCTCTGCGATTCCACTTTCCCCTGCTTCCTAACATCCCTCCCTACTTCCCAAAATTTCCCCAAGAATTTAGAAGCCCCTTATCCCCTTCATTTCGCTTCATTTCGACAAAATCCCTTGTTTCACACATCGGGATAAGTTTCACTCAAATGATGTTTCAGAGCAATAAAAGATGCATTTTGGAAACATGAGAGAGGTTTTGGTACCAAACATGCCAAGGAAGAGAAAACTCCTTCAATTTTTACACAGCTATAATGGTTTTGGAGAAATGTCAAGAATACCGTTGCCTCAGGAGAATTGATGCACCTGGAGGAAGTAGTGTTGGGAGATTTGATTTTTGACAAGGTAAATGAACTTAAAATTGCAAAATTCCACTTGGGTTAGAAATTAGACTCCATCAGCTTTCCAACGAGCTATCACAAGCCTAATTTCAACACCAGGAAGGCCTCCAAAATCCTCCTGCAAAATGCACTATGTGGCACGCTACGCATATAAAAGTGCGCGCTACTCATATAGCCCCAAGGCTGGAAAACAATAGTTCATCACCCAAATTCTCATCAAACCACTTCATTTGTCTGCAAGTAAGTTATTTATGCCTGCTCAGTGATTCGTGGATTTTTTATGGTGTTTCGAATGTGAAGAAAACAAGTGTTTGATATGGTGAACATCAAACCCTACGTTTATACCAAATCTGCTCCTAGGGTTATGCATAAAGTTTGAAGATTGTGTTGGTGCTAAATTCTTGCCATTTGTCAACCTTTTCTTTGTATTCCATCACTGCTTTCACTACCATGTGATCATATCTTCGTCCCTTCCCCATATTCATTATCCTCATATCCCTTTATACTTTTGGTTCCCATGTGAAATCCCAAACCCTATTACTTACTACTACATTCCTCCATTGACAAAAGCCTAATCTCCATAACATTCAAAGGCTGTTTCTTTGTCCTTGATTCCACTTGACTCACTGATATGTTTCCATTTCATTTCACTCCTGTCTTTAAAAACTACCCCCATCACCATATCCCATTCCTATCTCACTTATAGGGGTTCTCAATCCCTCATTCCCCTTTGGCACGCATTTGGCGATTGGAGACAAAGACACCAAGGTCTCATTTCTCATTTTCAACAAGCTGAACATACAAATTGAAACACCATGACTGACAACAATACATCATACAACCGAGACAGTGTTTTCACCACAGGAACTGCATGCACTAGGAGAGCACTAAAATGGCGGAAGAGGCCTGATCCACTCCTGATTTTGGCCAAGGCTTTGTTGGATGGGCATGATACATGATGGAGGGTCTTCACTCCGAATTTGAGCAAATTCGGAGAAATTTTTGTCATTTTGAAATATTTTGGTCTCAAAACAGATTTTTCAGCCATACGAGTAGCGCGTCGACGCGCTCGCTTATGATTGGGACACTTGCTGGAGGAAAACTTTATATTTTTGGGTTTTTCATGGTAAGTTATGCATGCTCCAGTATGTCCAAAGCATTTCATCAAGTTTTAGATGATCAAAGGGCCCAAAAACACCATGAAAACCACCTTTCTGCCACCTTTTGCACCAGCAGGAAGTACTTCTGGGAGAATGAATTTTTGGAGGGGTAAATGAGCTCCAAATTGGGAAATTCCACTTGGGTTGGATAGCCAACATCCAGGGCTTTCCAACCAGCTATCATGAGCTCAATTGGGATTCCTAGAAGTGCCCCAAACGTAGGATGAAAGGCGCGTTATGCATATGGCTTAGGCGCGCTACGCATATAGATTTTTGGTCAATTTTTCACCTTCCAGCTCAGGATTTCGGCCAGTTGGACCAGTTTTGCTTGTGGATGTAATTTTTGAGTTGTCTTGATGTAATTTTATGGTTGGCATGTAACTTGGACTCACTTTTACCTATTCTAGATGATTCACTCCTAAAAAAGTAAAAATCAGATGTAAGAATCAGTTTCCTCCCTTTTAGAGGCAAGTTGTTTAGATGCCTATTTTCTAGTTCTTTGTTTAGAATTAGTTGGAACTGCTCCTAGAAGGAGGAATTCGACCCCTAGAGGTGTGGGAAGGGGTTAGGATGATCTATATGATGTAATTTCTCAATCATTTTCAGAGGTTGGATAGGTTGGACTCTTGGGAAGATTTTGGCACACTATTGTACATATTTTTCACATTTTGGCTAAGGAAAGATCAGAGGTTTTGCAGCACCTGTTGGGATTATTGTGGCTTTCAGTTCTTGATGGTGTTTTCTCTCAGTTTATTGTAAGTTATTTCATGTTTAATGTATTCCATTCCCTTCTTATGCTTCTGAAACTAAATGAATGAGTAAATGAGGTTGAATCCATTGATTTCAGTGCTCTGCCTTTGAATTTGTTTAGTTTTACATGTTTTCGCCTGTTTGGAGAGGATCCATGTTCTCCCTTTCCCTCTTCAGCTCCTTTTCGTTCTGATCTATCCATACACTTAATCAAAAAGCATCAAGACTATTGCCTACCTCGCCCCAACTCGAATTCTGCAAAGATCTGGCCTTATCCCCGGACCCAAAAATTGTTTTTCCCATTTCTCCAACGAAAACCCAAAAAATCAAAATCAAACATTCCTATCTCTTTACTAGCCTAAAATTAGTATTCATTGTTCATTATAAGTCATCTCAGCCCCTCTGAAAACATTTTCCGAGATAGACCCGGAGAGAGCCCTCTCCTGTCCTCGTAGGGCTAGCTACGAGGCTGAGCGTGGTTTGATGTAGCCTTGAGTTTTACCTTATTTCAGCCTGAGGTAGATTCGAGCGCTAACATAGTGGCAACTCCACTGAGGAGAAACTCAAAACGTTTGCTTGTTATAGACGGAGTCTGAAGTCACGCCAGGTAGCCTTCGAAACGTTGTTGCTATGCATCAGCGAAGTAGATAAACGCTGCTTCAGTCGATCTCCGGTTTAACTTGTAATCGTAGCATTTAACTTGTAAATTGCCCCAGTACGTGTATCAAGTTCAGATCTGATTGTTGATGGTGAACAACGATCAGACATAAGAAGGCTGAAATCATTCACCTGGCGACTTCATTCACTGAACAATCCAGAAATCGATGCCTCATGGTGACTTCACTGCAGGGAGATCAGTAGCTGTGAGATTTTCAAGATGGACCGAATCACGAGAAGATATGCTCCCATGAGCCGAGATCACATTCCAGGTTTTCCGAATAAGATGCCCAAGGTAGATTGGTCAAGGAATCTGCCTACGTTTAATGATGATGGTAAGAAAGATGCTGCTTTACATTTGGTTAGATTTCACATGCATATTCGCAAGTTAAAAGTGGATTTTCCTGAAGATTGCTTGATGAAGATATTCCTGGCCACTCTGGAAGGTGAAGCTCAGTGTTGGTATGAAAATTTTCCGTTGGCCTGTATTTATTGTTTAAAGGATTTTCATGCCCTGTTCATTGAAAGATATCAAGTATCTTATCCATCATTAAATTTAGTTCATGACTGTTGCAAACATGCCTCTACTTTTATTGAAAGCCTTGAGAAATATTATGAAGATGATAATTTTATGGATGATGAGATTATGGAAGCCCTATATGAAAATCCATTTCAGCAGCATAAAGACAATCATGAAAATTTGCAGCAGGATCAAGATTTTAGTGTGGTGGAAGATGAAGGAATTTTGCATCTTGACAGTGAACAGGAATTATATGAAATAGATCAGCAGTATGAGGAAAATCTGTACACTCCTTCACTTGAAATCAATGAAGACAATCATTGTTTGAGCCAAAGAAAACAAAGGGTATTATCTCCTCTATCTGAAGACGAGATAGATCAGCTATTGAAAGGTCATGTTCCAGCTCAAGTTAACGCAGATCTGCAGTGTGCACATGGTCAAGAAGGTGATGGTGGAACTTCTTCCTTTTCTGAAAAGCATGACAGTCCTGTATGCAGCTTTATAGATCAACAGGTTGAAATTTGTCATATGGCTGAAGATGATGAGAGAGAAGAGCTTGTTTCAGATCTTCCCACAGAAGAAGATAGCATGCAAGTAAGCCCAGTTTCAAATGCAGAATGTGATGCAGTCAAGTCAGCCATTTCAGACCTACATTCAGATTGTGATGACCAAGAACACCTGGCGCTGAAGCCTGAAAAGGAGAGTTTTGCTGTTGAGATCATAGACAGAGTTTTTGATCCAAATGAACAGAGCCTACATAAAGAGGTAAGCCAGTCAGTTAATGAAAAACAAGATGGGATCTTCGTTCAAGTAAGTGAAAAAGTTTCCTTGAATGAATCGTTGGTAGATGATAAAGATGATAGTGTTGGGTTTCCAAAATCATTTGAAGTTTCTTTCCTTATGATTGATGAATGTAATGAGGAACATGATAATCTGGGTATCATATCATATGAAGATGACCTACCATATTTTCAGACTACAGAAGATTCTTCTTCATATGTTTCATGTGTTGAAATGTTTTTACAAGAGGAGATCTGCTCATCTACCTGTTCAGAGTTTTTTGAAGCCCAGGAACATATTGTTACTGAAGTACATGATGAAGGAAGATCAGAATTAGAAGCAGGAGAAAAAGACACCTTGTTCTTTCAGCAGGAGGTAAATCTTCATGTTTTTCATGATCCATTGGAAAAATTGTTACAGTCAGCAGTGAAAGTGATTATTGCAGTGTTCAGTGATGAAGGAGATCATGGTCAGCTATGTTTTTGGATGCCCAATTATCAGTTTGTATTGTTGACCAGCAGATCTGATCAGGGAAATCAGTCAAGAAGCCATCTGCTTGACTGGTTACATTGGAAAGCCAATTATACATGATTGTACATATTTCATTAGTATGTAGGTGGTTGTCATCATGATTCCAAATCTTGATGGATTGCTGCCTTTTTTCCAAAAGCTTTGTAAATTCTTGTTTTAAGTCAGTCATGAGTCATTTGTGTTTGGTCTGTTGAGTCAGTTTTTTTCAAGTTATTTCAGTTTTCCATCGAGTCGGTTTGAGTCAAGTTTCAGTCAGTTTTCAGTGAATTTTTCATTCAATAAATGTTTCAAAGGTTTTGTGTTATCCGTTCAAATAATGATTCCATCGCCCAATGGATGAAGGCACTGGTCTG
Organism: Pinus albicaulis; assembly: GCA_034641835.2. Lineage (NCBI taxonomy): Eukaryota > Viridiplantae > Streptophyta > Pinopsida > Pinales > Pinaceae > Pinus > Pinus albicaulis. The sequence continues at coordinate 1,180,690,560 of CM076583.1, forward strand.
CTCTCCCAAAGATCTGCCGTTCTTGGCACCTCCAAGGAGCTACCATCCCCATTGGAGCCAATGTTAGTGTCAGCCTTTGCAGCCTTCCTTCAGTGATCAAATATGCTCTTACAAAGTGATTTTAAGGTGTCAAGGTCAAATTTTTTCATTTCAATGAGTCTTCAAGCAAAATTTGGTCACTAGGCATTAGGTCTAGGGGTTGCTTTTACTCCTGTCAAAGTTGTCCAAATGTCGGTTCATGTCACCATTCAGCTGAGTGTACCATCATTCATAGGGTTTTCATCATCATGTCAAGTTCCATTGAGTCATTTTACACCTTGTTCATGCTTCAGTTGTGCCTAGGTAAGGTCCATTTCCCTCTCCTAGGGTTTTGGAGGTAATTTCTCTTGGATGGTCAAATCATCGAAAAAACTTGTATCCTGATGTTCACACACCTTCCCCTATCCTTAATATACTTTATTAAACACTTCCCATCACTGAGATCCCCCAAATTTCTCATTTTTTCACAAACCCTAGTTTCTTGCCACAACTTGGCAATTTTCTAGGCTAGGCCTGTGTTTTGCCCTTTTGGACCCCTTCCCCTCACTCAATCTCTGATATTCCACTTTCCCCTACTTCCTAACATCCCTCCCTACTTCCAAAAATTTCCCCAAGAATTTAGAAGCCCCTTATCCCCTTCATTTCGCTTCATTTCGACAAAATCCCTTGTCTCACACATCGGGATAGGTTTCACTCAAATGATTTTTTAGAGAAATAAAAGATGAATTTTGGAAACATGAGAGAGGTTTTTGTCCCAAACATGCCAAGGAAGAAAAACCTCCTTCACTTTTTACACAGGTATAATGGTTTTGGAGACATGTCAAGAATACTCAGCCGCCTCTGTAGGAAATTTGATGCACCTACTATGAAGTGAGCTTGTAGATTTTGATTTTCTTGATAGTAAATGAATCTCAAAATTTAACAATTCCACTGTTGGAAAGTAGACTCAACATCTTTCCAACGCGTCTATCACACGCTCAATTTGGATACCCAGAAGGCCTCCAAAATCCTCCCTGCAGGATTCACTATGTAGCGCTGCTACGCATATAAAGTGCGCGCTTACGCACTCGCCGTGAACACAGACTCTTTTTGCCACCACTCTTCAAAATTCAAATTCTTCTACTTTCTTTTGCCCTCATGTAAGCATGAAATCATTCTGTCTATTATCTTTGGTCATGTGTTTGGAGTTGTTCTGAAGATTGGTTGTAATAGTTTGAATGTTGAAGAACACAAAACCCTACTCTCTTGTTAAAAATGGTTCTTAGGGTAGGAGTTTGTTGTTAAATCTCTCTGATTTAAAGTCAATTAGTTCAAAGTCCATTTTCACGACATGTGGCTCATTTCAATACATCACCGAAATATTTTCATTCATTATTGTCAATCCCTTTCTCCTTAGTATCCTAAAATACCACTCATATCACTCTGCTCACATTCTCCAATTCTTTCATACACTCACTTTTCCCATTCTCCTATCAAGAAGCCTAACTATCATTAGCAAGGGCTTCGTTTCTTTTTTATACATCACCTTATACTCCTCTTCCTATTCTCTTTTCAAAACCCCATGTAGTCAAGCAATGACTGCTGTCCACATTCAAACTCATTTTATTGTGTAACCCTTATTATCATGGCTTTCCATAGCACCTTGATACACATGTGACACATTTGGGATTGGAGCATATACCTCAGACTCTTTGCTTTTCATCATAACCATATCAGCATACTTTTCATACACATTAGTGACACCATGATAGAGACTCGACACATCATACAATCGAGACAGTTGTTTTCACCACAGAACTGCATGTACTTGAGGCATGAGCACTACAATGGCATGAAAAGGCCCTTCGATCCGCCTCCGTGATTTTGGCTGAGAAGCTTCGTTGGTCGTAAGTACAATACATGATGGAGGGTCTCTCGCCTCCAAATTTGAGCAAAATTCGTGAATTTTTTTGTCATTTTGAAATATTTTGGTCCAAAAACATATTTTTCGCCTCTATACGAGTAGCACGCCGACGCGCCGCTTTTGTTTCTAATACGCTACTAAGTGAAATCAATTCATATTTTTTGGGTTTTTCATGAAATTTTTTGATGCTCAGTATTTCCGAAGCATTTCATCAAGTTCTGGAAGTGATCAAAAGTTGCCCATCACCATGAAAACTACCTTGTCGCCACCTGTACCAACAGGATAGTACTTCTGGGAGAATGAAGTTTTGGAGGGGGCAAATGAGCTTCACAAATTGGGAAATTCCACTTTGCTGGATAGCCAACATCCAGTGGCTTTCCAACGAGCTTTATCATGAGCTCAATTTGATGCCGGAAGTGCCTCAAATATCAGGTTGAAAGACGCGCTATGCGTAGTGGATCTGTGCGTACGCATATGGATTTTGGTCAATTTTTTCTTACCTTCCAAAATTTCGAATTTCGTACGCATGAAACAGCTTTTGCTTGTAGATGAAATTTTTGAGTTATCTTGATGTAATTTTAAGGGTTTGTATGAAACTTGGACTCACTTTTACCTATTCTAGAAGATTCACTCCTAAAAAAGTAAAAATCAAAATGTAAGAATCCAGCTTCCTCCCTTTAGCAGGTGCAAGTTGTTTCAGATGCCTATATTCTAGCTCCTTGTTTAGAAATTAGTTGGGAACCGCTTCCCTAGAAGGAGGAACTCGACCCTAGAGGCATGGGAAGTGGGTTAGGGATGCTGTCTCATATGATGTACTTCTCAATAATTTTCGTAGGTTGGAGAGGTTGGACTCTGGGAAAAAGATTTTGCACACTATTGTACATATTTTTCATATTTTGGCTAAGGAAAAGATCGCAGGTTTTGCAAAGACTGCTGGGATTCTTGTGGTTTTCAGGGCTCTTGATGGTGTTTTCTCTCTACTTATTGTAAGTTCTTTCATGTTTAATGTATGACATTCCCTTTCTTATAAGCTTCGAAACTAAATCAGAATGAGTAAACGAGGTTGAATCCATTGATTTTCTAAGCATCTGTCTTTGACAGCCTTTGAATTTGTTTAGTTTTACATGTTTTCACTCGTTTCTTGGAGAGGATCCATGTTCTCCCCTTGCCCTCTTCTTCAGCCTTCTTTTTCAGTTTCCGATCTATCCATACACTTAATCAAAAGCATTCCAAGACTACTGCCTACTTCGCCTCCAACTCCGACCTAGCAAAGATCTCGCCTTATCCGTGACTCCAAAAATTGTTTTTTTCCCATTTCTCCAACAAAACCCCAAAAAATCAAAATCAAATTTTCCTATCTCTATTTACTAATCTAGAAAATCGAGTGATGTATTGTTCATTATAAGTCATCTCAGCCCCTGCCTTGAAAATCCTTGCACGAGATAGACCTGCAGAGAGTCTCTCCCCGTCCTCGTAGGGCTAGCTACGTAGGCCGCAAGCGTGGTTTGATGTAGCTCTTGAGTTTTACCTTTGATTTTGCAGCCTAAGGTAGATTTGAGCGCTAACATAGTGGCAGCACTCATACTCTGGGAAGAAATTGTTTGGTTTCGTTAGTTTTATTTGATTTCATAACTATACGGAGCTCCGAAGACATACTGTACGCCTTCGAATCGCTTCTTGTTTTCACGAGTGCATAGTAGATAAACGCCAGTTTCAGCCGATCTCCTAGTTCAGCTTGTAATCGTAACACTTAACTTATAAAATTGTTCTAAGACATGTATCAAGTTTAGATCTGATGGTTGATGGTGGGACAGCAGCTGAACACCTCCGCAAGGTCGAAAATCATTCACCTTGCTTGACTTCATTCACCGAGAAGATCCAGTACAATCAATCCTTCATGATGACTTCACCAAGTCGACTGCAGATCGTAGTCTGTTAGATTTTCAAGATGGACCGAATCACAGAAGATATGCTCCCATGAGCCGAGATCACATTCCTGTGTTTTCTAATAGAGATGCCTACAAGGTAGATTGGTCCAAGAATCGCCATGCGTTAACGATGCATGGTAAGAAAGATGATGCTGTACATTTGGTTAGATTTTACATGCAGATTCGCAAAGTTAAAAGTGCATTTTTCGTGAAGATCGCTGATGAAGATGATATCCCTGGCCACTCGGGAAGGTGAAGCCCAATCTTGGTATGTGAAAATTTGCCAGGGGCTCATCCGTATTTATTGTTTAAAGGATTTTCATGCCTGCTCATTGAAAGATATCAAACATCTTATCCATCTATTAAAATTAGTTCACGATCGAAGTGCAACATGCTTTACTTTTATTGAGTTTCCTGAGAAATATTATGAAGATGATAATCTCATGGATGATGAGATCATGGAAGCCCCGTGATGAAAATCCATTTCAAGAAAGATAAATAATGACTACATGAGAATCTACAAAGCAGATCAAGGGATCTTAGTACTATGGAAGATGAAGGAATTTTTTGAATCTTGGACAATTTCTCAACAAGAATTATATTGAAATGATCAACAGAAGATGGAAGAAAATATATGATACTCCTTCACTTGAAATCAATGAAGTACAATCACTGCTTTGAGGCAAAGAAAACAAAAGGTGATTATCTCCTCCTGTTCAAGATGAGATAGATCAACTATTGAAAGGTCATGTTCTGCACTAGTTAACCAGACCGTAGCAGCACATGGTCCTATAAGGTGATGGTGAAACTTCTTCCTTTCTCAAAGTGATGATACCCTCGTATGCAAATTTCTATAGTATCAAGAAAGTTGAAGATTTCTAGTATGGCCGAAAGTGATAAAAGAGAGAGTCTCATTTCAGTATCTCATCCATAGAAGACATACGATAGAAAGTCAAATTTCAAATGCAGACAGATACTGTCCACTCAAACATATCACTGACCCAGATTCGGGAGCATTGTATCATGACCAAGCATACCCAGGCCGAAAACTCCATCAAGGAGAACTTTTGTTGTTGAGACTACATACTTAATGATCCAAATGTTCCTTTCATGTCATCGTACTTAGCCTGCATGAGGGATGGTAATTCACAAAGCCTACCATGAAAAACAAGATGAGATCTTCATTCACAGTGTGAAATCAGCTCTTTTTGATGAATTCTATGGTGTAGATGATAGATATCATAAGTTCTGAGCATCAAGAATCAGATAAGTTTCTTTCCTCTATGATTGATAATGAAATTCGCTCGGGTCCCTATCATATGAAGATGACCTATACATATTTCGTAGTAGTACAAAAGATCAAAACATTCCTGATTGCTCTTTCTCGCTTTCTTCTAGTATGTCTCATGTGGTTTTGAAATGTTTTCTCAAGAAGAGATTTTCACTCACCATTGCTCAGTAGTTTTTCGAAGCCTGTGAACTATATTGTTACCGAAGTACATGATGAAGGAAGATCGGGAATTACAGAAGGCTGCTAGAGAAAAGACACCCTCTGTTCTTCTGTAGAAGAGGTAAATCTTCATGTTTTTCAGATCCCAATGGCGATTGTGTGCAGTAACATCAAAGAAGGTGCTATCTGCGTAGTGTTCAAAGGATGAAGGAGATCATGGTCATGCTATGTTTTTTGGATGCCTGGGCCACGTATTTGCCGTTAACCAGAGATCTCTGACCTGGAGAACTCGCCATAGCCATCTCGTTGACTCGGTTACATCGGGAAAGCCAATTATACATGATTATACATATTTCATTGGTATGCATAGTAGTGGTTTTCATCATGATTCCAAATCTGATGGATCGGCACGTCTTTTTTCCAAAAGCTTTGTAAATTCTTGTTTTTAAGTCTGGGCCACAGAGTAATTTGTGTTTGGTCCGTTGAGTCAAGCTTTTTCAAGTCATTTCTGCCTTGCCATCGTAGTCGGTTTGAGTCAAGTTTACATCAAGTTTTCAGATGGTTTTTCGCTCAAGTTTTCATTCAATAAATGTGTCAAAGGTTTTCAGTGTTATCCTGTTCAAATAACTGATTCCATCGCCCAATGGATGCAGGCACTCGTCCGCTCTCCCAAAGATCCTGCCATTCTTGGCACCTCCAAGGAGCAACCATCCCCATTGGAGTCAATGTTAGAGCCTTCGGCCTTTTCAAATTCCTTCCTCCAAAGGATCAAACATGCTCTTACAAAGTGATTTGTTGTAGTCACAGGTCAAATTTTGTCATTTTCAATCGAGTCTGCAAGCAAATTTATCACATAGGGCATTAGTGTCTCAGGGTTCTGTTTTTCACTCTTTTCAAAGTTGTCCAAATGTCGGTCCATGGCACTCATTCAATCTGAGTAGCATCATCATTCAAATGGGTTTTCATCATCATGTCAAGTTCCATTTCTGGGTCATTTTACGCATTGTCCCATGCTTCAGCTTGTGCCTGTGTATGTCCATTTCCTCCTAGGTTTTGGAGTGTAATTTCTCGATGGTCAAATCATTAGGGAACACTTGTATCCCTGCATGTTCATACACCTTTCCCTATCATTAATGTACCCTTATTAAACACTTCCCATCACCGAGATCCCCTAAATTCCTCATTTTTGCCCAAACTTGCGTTTCTGCCACAAATTGGGCAATTTTCTAGGCTAAAGTCTCGTGTTTTGTCTCCTTTTTGACCCCTTTCCCCTCACTCAATCTCTCCTGAGATTCCACTTTCTCCTCTACTCTCCCCAAAATTTCCTAAGAATTTAGAAGCTCCCTTTATCCCCTTCATTTCGCTTCATTTTCGACGTTTAAATCCCTTGCTTCACACATCTGGATAAGTTTCACTCAAAAGATGTTTCAGTAGAAATAAAAGATGAATCTTGGATCGAGAGATTTTTTTTTCCCAAAACATGCCAAGGAAGAAAAACCTCCTTCACTTTTTGACACAGTGTATAATGGCTTTGGATAAATGTCAAGAATACCGTCGCCTCAGAGAATCTGATGCACCCGTAGGAAGTAGTGTTGGGAGATTTAATTTTGATAGGGTAAATGAACCTCAAAATTGACAAATCAATTCTACTTGAGTTGGAAAGTAGACTCCAACATTAACTTTCCAACGAGATATCACACTGCCAATTTTGACACCTCGAAGGCGCCTCCAAAAGCCTCCCCTGCAAAATGCACTATGTAGCGCGCTACGCATATAAAGTGCACGCTACTGTACAGCCGTAACACAAAATGTTTACAGCACGTTTCTTCAAAATTCAAATTTCTCAAGATTCTTTGCCCCATGCAAGTTTAAATCATCTTGCTATTTATCTTTTGGTCGCTTTTTGGAGTTGTTTGAAATTGGTTGTATAGTTTTGAATGTTGAAGAACACAAAACCCTACTCTCTTTCGTTAAAAATGGCTCTTATGAGTAGTAGTTGGAGTTTGGTTGTTAAATTTTGATTTTGGTGCCAATTAGTTCAAAGTCCATTTCACACATGTGGCTCATTTTCATCATCACTCGAGACATATTGTCATTCATTATTGTCAATCCCTTTTCTCCTTATATCCTAAAATACCACTCATATCATCTAGCTCACATTCCCCAATTCTTTCATACACTCACTTTTTCCTGCATTCTCCATTGATGAAGCCTAAATATCATTGCAAGGGTTGTTTCTTTGTTCTACATCACCCTTATACTCCTTCCTATTCTCTTTTCAAACCCCATGTAGTCAAGCGTGCTGGATCGTTGTCCATTCAAAATCTCATTTGCGTAACCCCTTATCATTGTGTGCTTTCCTATAGCAACTTTGATACACTATGTGATTTCACATTTGGGATTGGAGCATATACGTAATTTTGTTTTCAGTCATAACCATATCAGCATAATTTTCTATACACATTGTGACACCATGAAAGAGACCAACACATCATACAACCGATACAAGTAGGTTTTCACCATAGAACTGATACACCAGAGAGAGCACTAAACGTATGAAAAGGCCCTGATCCACTCCGGATTTCGACGAGGCTTCGTTGGCATGGGCACGCATACATGATGTGACGGGATCCTTTCGCTTCTCCAATTTGAGCAAATTCTAGAGAAATCTTTGTCATTTTGAAATATTTTGGTCCAAAAATAGATCTTTTCAAATTTATACGAGTAGACGCATCGACGCGCTCTTTGGTATGGGGACAATTGCCGAAGGAAAAATTTATATTTTGGTTTTTCACATGGTAATTTATGCATGATCAAGTATTTTTCAAGCATTTCACTCAAGTTCGGATGATCAAAAGGCCCAAAAAACACCATGAAAAACCACCTTGCTGCCACCTTTTGCACCAGCTAGAAGTACTTCTAGGAGAATGAAGTTTTGGAGGGAAAATTAGCTCCAAATTGGTAAATTCTACTTGGGTTGGATAGCGAACATCCGTGGCTTTCCAACGAGCTAGTCATGAGCTCAATTTGGATGCCGGGAAGTGCTCCCAAAATTAGCTTGTAAAGATGTGCCACGCGTATGGCTTGGGGGCGCTACGCATATGGATTTTTCGTCAATTTTTCACCTTCCAAATTTCGAATTCTGCCAGCTTGAAACAGTCTTTTTCTCAGATGAAATTTTTGAGTCATCTTGATGTAATTTCATGTCTGCATGTGACTTGAGACTCACTTTTACACTATTCTAGATGATTCATCTGCAAAAAGTAAAATCAAATGTAAGAATCGGCTTTCTTCTTTAGAGGCAAGTTATTTGATGCCTATGATTCTAGCTTCCCATATGTTTAGAATTAGTTGGAACTCGTCTAGGGAAGAGACATTTCTGACCTTAGAGTGCATGGGAAGGGGTTAGGAGCCTAGTATGATGTAATTTCTCAATAATTTTCGCAGGTTGAGAGAGGTTGGACTTCAGAAAGATTTTGGCACATATCAGACATATTTTCTCATGATTTTATTGGCAGGAAAGATCGTAGGTTTCATAAGACATGGTAGACTTCTACGCTTTTAGTCTTTTGATGGTGTTTTCTCTCATTTATTGTAAGTCTCTTTCATGTGTCAACTGTATTCCATTCTTCTTATGCTTCGAAACCAAAGTGACTGATGTCACGAGGTAATCCATCGATTTGGGTCTCTCATTGAATTTGTTTAGTTTTACATGTTTTCATTGTTTGGAGAGGATCCATGTTCTCCTTGCTCCTTTCAGCTCTTTCATTCCTATTCTCTTTTATCCCATACACTTAATCAAATAGCATCAGACGATCGCCTCTACCTCGAGCAACTCCGAATTTCCCGCAAAGATCCGGCCTATCCCTGACTTCAAAAATTGTTTTTTCCCTATTTCTCTAACAAAACCCAAAAATCAAAATCAAATTTTTCCTCATCTCTACTGTTAGCCTAAAATCGCGATACATTGTGTCATTATAAGTCATTCTCAGCCTCTTTTGAAAATCCTCTGCCGAGATAGGTCTCGTGAGAAAGCCCTCTCTCGTCCCTCGTAGGCTAGCTACATAAGCCGAGCGTGGTTTGATGTAGCTTTGAGTTTTACCTTATTTCAGCCTAAGGTAGATTTGAGCGCTAACATAGTGGCGACTATACTGGGAGAGCAACTGTCATTTGCTGTCAGTGCTATTTGATTTATAGCTACGTACCTTAGGCCCGAAGACACGCTGTAGCCTTCTCTGAACTCGCTTCTTGCTTTTCATGAGTGCATAGTAGATAAACGTCGCTTCGCTCGATCTCCGTGTCTAGCTTGTAATCGTAACACTTAACTTATAAATTGCCCCAATACGTGTATCAAGTTCAGATCCGATGGTTGATGGTGGACAATAGTCGCACACCTCAAGGTTGAAATCATTCACCCTCAGCAACTTCATTCACTCGAAAGATCCTGCATTGAATCAATCCTTCATGATGACTTCACTCGCAAATGCAGATCGCATGGGGCCGTGAGATTTTCAAGATGGACCGAATCACGAGAAGATATGCTCCCATGAGCCGAGATCACATTCCAGTGTTTTCCGAATAAGATGCCCAAGGTAGATTGGTCCAAGAGTCTCGCCATACGCTTTAACGATGATGGTAAGAAAGATGTTTCCGTCTACATTTGAGTATTAGATTTCACATGCATATTCGCAATAAAGTGGATTTTCCGAAGATCGTATGAAGATATTCCCGGCCACTCTGAAGGTGAAGCCCGAATCTTGGTATGGAGAAATGCGCTGCCACGTATTTGTTGCTTAAAGCATTTCTACTGCCTGTCAATAAAAGATATCTAAACATCTTATCCATCATTAGGAAATTAGTTCATGAGACCTGCTGCAAACACAAGTTTTTACTTTTATTGAAAGCCTTGAGAAATATTATAGATGATGAATTTCATGGATGATGAGATCATGGAAGCCCCGTATGAAAATCCATTTTCAAGAAAGATAAAGACGATCATGTAGAATTCTGCAACAGATCAAGATCTTAGTACTGTGAAACATGAAGGAATCTTTGAATCTTGACAACAACAAGAATTATATGAAATGGATCAAAAGAGTATGAAGAAGCATCTATATGAACCCTTCATTTGAAATCAATGAAGACAATCAATCGCTTTGGAGGCAAAGAAAACAAAAGGTATTATCTCCTCTGCCTATGGATGATAGATCAGACTATTGAAAAGTGTCATGTTCCACACCAAGTTAACGCAGATTGCATAAGGGGCACATGGCTCAGAAGGTGATAGTGAAACTTCTTCCTTTCTCAAAAGTGATGACAAATTCTGTAGTTGTACCTTTATAGATCAGCGTATGAATATTTCTATATGGTCAGTGATAAAAGAGAGAGTCTCACATTTCTAGATTCATTCATGAGAAGACAAAATACTGTTTGAAAGTCAAATTTCAAATGCAGATTGTGATAATGTCCACTGGCGTACATCGCATCCAGCATCTCGACTGTAATGACCAGCTACTACCTTGTGCTGCAAACCCATCAAGGAGAACTTTGGTCATGAGATCATACACGTAATTTTTTTGATCCAAATGTTCTCATGTCATCGCAATCAGTAGTCTTCAGATGAGGAGGTCACATTTCACGGCTTCATGAAAAACAAGATGAGATCTTCATCTCAAGTAAGTGAAACAGCTTTCTTTTGGATGAATTTATGGTAGATGATAGAGATATACCATGTTTGAGCATGACCCAGAATCGTACTCAAGTTTCTTTCTTATGAGATTGATAATGAAACTGCCATATCCTATCATGAGTGAAGATGCACCTATCATATTTTTCATAGTACAAAGATCAAAACATCTCGGATTGCCTTTTCTGCGCTTTCCATATGTCTCATGTTTTGAAATGTGTTTCTCAAGAAGAGATTTGCTTCACCCACCGCTTAGAGTTTTTTGAAGCCTCAAGAACACATATTGTTACCGAAGTACATGATGAAGGAAGATCGTGAATTAGAAGTGGAGAAAAAGACACCTTGCTCTTTCAAATAGAGGTAAATCTTCATGTTTTTCGCGATCCAATGGCAGATTTGTTGCAACAGCAAAGGAAGGTGCTTATTGGCAAGAGTTCAGTGATGAAGGAGATCAAGTGGTCACTATGTCTCTGGATGCCCACGCTATCAAGATTTGCCGTATGACCAGTGAGATCTCGATCGGGAGAATCGGCTCAAGAAGCTATCTCGTTTGACTCGGTTACATTGGAAAGCCAATTATACATGATTGTACATATTTCATTAGTATGTGTGGTTGTCATCATGATTCCAAATCTTGATGGACCACGCCTTTTTCCAAAAGCTGTAAATTCTTGCTTTTAAGCCTTTCCATGTGAGTCATTTGTGTTGGTCCGTTGAGTCGCATGCTTTCAAGCTCATTTCAGCTGCCATCGTAGTCTGGGTTTAAGTCAAGTTTCACTATAAGCTGCGCCGATTATCAAGTTTTCATTCAATACATGTGTCAAAGGTTTTGTGTTATCCTTTCAAATAATGATTCCATCGCCCAATGGATGAAGGCACTGTCATGTTTCCCAAAGATCATGCTGCTCTTGGCACCTCTAAGGAGCTACCATCCCCATTGGAGTTAATGTTAGAGTCAGCCTTTGAGCGAAATTTCCTTCCTCCAAGATCAAACATGCTCTTACAAAGTGATTTTAAGGTGTCAAGGTCAAATTTTGTCATTTCAATGAGTCTTCAAGAAAAATTTGGTCACTGTGCATTAGGTCTAGGGTTTGTTTTCACTCTTTTCAAAGTTGTCCAAATTTTCTGTCCATGGCACCATTCACCGAGTGTACCATCATTCAAAAGGGTTTTCATCATCATGTCAAGTTCCCTTGGGTCATTTGGCTAGCTTTGTTCATGTCGTACAGACAGTCTGTGTATAGGTCCATTTCCCTCTCCTAGGTTTTGAGGTAATTTCTTCTCGATGGTCAAATCATTAGAAAAACTTGTATCCCGATGTTCATACATCTTCCCCTATCATTACATGTACCTTATTAACACTCATCACCGAGATCCCCCAAATTCCTCATTTTTCTGCTCTCAAACTTCGTAGCCTCTTTTCTTTGCCACAACTTGGCAATTTTCTAGAGCTAGCCCGTGTTTTGCCCTTTGACCCCCTTCCCCTCACTCAATCTCTGATATTCCACTTTTCCCTACTTCCCAAAATTTCCCTCAAGAATTTAGAAGCCCCTTTATCCCTCTCATTTCGCTTCATTTCTAATAAAACCCTTGTTTCACACATCGGGATAAGTTTCTTACCTAAAAGATGTTTTCAGAGAAATCAAAGATGAATTTTGGAAAAAAGAGGTTTTGTCCACAACATGCCAAGGAAGAAAAACCTCCTATCACGTTTTATAGACTGATAATGTGGTTTTAGAGAAATGTCATGAATATCGTCGTCTCTGTGGGAGAATTGGATGCGACCCACAGAAGGGAGTTTGGAGATTTGATTTTTGGACATGGTAAATGAACTCCAAATTGAAAATTCCACTTGGGTTGAAATTAGACTCCAACAAATTTTCAACGAGCTATCACACGCTCAATTTGGACACCCTAGAAGGCCTCCAAAAGCCTCTTCTTGAAAATTCACTATGTGAGCGCGCCACGCATATAAAGTGCACGCTACGATTAGGGCCAACACAAAATTTTTAGCACGCTTTCCTTCAAAATTCAAATTCTCTACTTCCTTCCTCGCCCCATGTAAGTTTAAATCATCTTGCTATTATCTTTGGGTCAGTTGTTTGGAGTTGTTTGAAGATTGGTTGTAATAGTTTGAATGTTGAAGAACACAAAACCCTACTCTCTGTTAGAAATGGCTTTATAGTGGTTGGAGTTTGGTTGTTAAATTTTGATTTTTGGTGCCAATTAGTTCAAAGTCCATTTCACACATGTGGCTCATTTCTCATCACGTAAATATTGTCATTCCCTTTCTCCTTTATATCCTCAAATACTCATCACATCACTGTTCACATCCCCAATTCTTTCATACACCTACTTTCTCCCATTCTCCATTGATCTAAGCCTAATCATCATTGCAAGGGATGTTTCTTTGTTCTACATCACCTTATACTCCTTCCTATTCTCTTTTCTTTAAACCCCATGTAGTAAGCAGTTGGATCGTTGTCCATTCAAACTCATTTTACGTAACCCTTTAGATCATCGTGGCTTTCTTCCTATAGCACCTTGATACACATGTGACACATTTGGGATTGAGTATATACTAGACTTTGTTTTCATCATAACATATCAGCATACTTTTCAGTACAGACATACACGACACCATGACGTAGACCCACAACATCATACAACCCGATGACAAGCAGCTTTCACCATGCAGAACTCGCATGCACCAGAGAGCACTAAAAACGGCTGGGAAAAGGCTCGATCCACTGGATTTTGGCCGCAGGGCTAGCAGTTGGGCATGATACATGATGGAGGGTTTCTTGTCTGAATTTGAGAAAATCCCGAGAAATTTTTGTCATTTTGAAATATTTTGGTCCAAAAAACAGCATTTTTCTAACTGATACTGAAAGTAGCTGCAAAGGCCTAGACGCGCTCGCTTGTTTGGGACACTTGCCGAAGGAAAAACTTGATATTTTTGGGTTTTTCATGGTAAGTTATGCGATGCCAAGTATTTCCAAGCATTTCATCTAGTTCTGATGATCAAAAGGCCCAAAAACACCATGAAGACCACCTTGTCAGCAACCTTTTGCACCAGCAGTGAAGTACTTATGGGAGAATTAATTTGTAGTGACAAATGAGCTCCAAATGGGAAATCTTACTTGGGTTTTGGATAGCCAACATCCAGTACTTTAGCTAACACTGAGCTATCATGAGCTCTAATTTGGATGCCTGGAAGTGCCCCAAAATCATTGAGGCTGACGTTAAAGACGTGCGATGCGTCATGTGCTACAAGGCTGGCATATGGCCTAATTTTTCACGTCCCCAAATTTTTCCTGTACTTTCCAGCCAATAGCTGTGCTGCTGTAAACATGAGCCAGGGAATGAAATTTTGGAGTCATCTTGATACGTATCTTATGGTTGGCATTGAAACTTTGGACTCACTTTATACCTATTCTAGAAGATCTACCTCTAAAAAATTAAAAATCAAATGTAGAACTCCGTTTTCCTCCCTTTAGAGGCAAGTTGTTTGGATGCCTAGTATTCTAGCTCCTTGTTTAGAATTAGTTGGAATCAGCTCCTAGAAGGAGGAATCTGACTCCCAGAGGCATGTGGGAAGGGGTTAGGATGGTCTATATGATGTAATTTCTCAATAATTTTCAGAGGTTTAGAGAGGTTGATTCTTGGGAAAGATTTTGCACACGATTGTATGTACATATTTTTCTCATATTTTATGCTATAGAAAAGACTCTGTAGGTTTTACAAGCACTCGTTGGATTCTTGTGGCTTTCAGCTTCTTATATCTCTCTCTCTCTCAGTTTATTGTAAGTTCTTTCATGTTTAATGTATGCCATTCCCTTCCTATGCTTCGAAAACTAAATGGAATGAGTAAACGCAGGTTGAATCCATTGATTTTGAGGCTCCACCTTTTGAATTTGTTTAATTTTACATAGCTTTTCTACTGCTTGGAGAGGATCCATTTTCTCCCTTGCCCTCTTCTAACTCCTTTTCGTTTCCTGATCTATCCACATGGCACTTAATCAAAAAGCATCAAGACTACCAGCCTACCCGCCTCCCAACTCAATTTTCAAAGATCCTGCCTTATCCCCACGACCTGCACTGTTTTTTTCCCATTTCTCCAACAAACCCAAAAAAATCAAAACTCGGGAAATTTTCCTCATCTCTTTACTAGCCTAAAATCAGTATACATTGTCTACATTATATAGTCATCTCACTACTCTTTGAAAATCCTTTCATTACGAGATAGACCCTGGGAGAGCCCTCTGCCCGTCTCGGTAGGGCTAGCTACGAGGCTGAGCGTGGTTTGATGTAGCCTTGAGTTTTACCTTATTTCAGCCTAAGGTAGATTTGAGCACTAACAAGTTGCCTTTGGGGCATATCCTAATTCCACAACAGCCCAGACTTCTATTCCTAGAGACATTATGTATGTCCTCATTCCCGATTTTCCATGAAAGCACACTCTTTCTACCAAAGGAAAGTGGCTTTTATTGGTTGAGCATCCTCTCCTTTAGCTAGCCATCTTGGGAACCTAGGATCTCCTTCAGCTTGTTAGATTGGTACAAAGGAACCCGCTTCCGATACCAATTGTTGAAATTTAATTAAAATTGAGTAGTGAATCAGCTTAATACATGCATGAGCCTTTAAAAAATTTCACCAAACTTATTTATATAAGCTTAATATGTGTCAACAAATAAATGTTGCTATGTCTAAATATTAAATTAATGCGACACCATACTTTACATGTTGGAGATGTAAAGAACATTTGGGCTGTGATTGAAAGAATTATATCTAACACATAAGAAACACACATAGAGATAGCATGTAAGTGGAAAACCCAAAAAGGGAGAAAACCACATCTTTATTATAGTTGTGATGCAAAGGTAAGCCCCAACTCCCTCTCACCACCGTTTTTCCGTATATGCACCAACCTATCAGAGGCTCCAACCTCGACCGCCACAACTCGACGCCTATCAAGCCAGCAACTCTGATGTGGAAGCTCCAACTTCCTGCAATTTATCAAATTGAATAGTTTGTTGATTTACCCTCGCATATCACCGTTCGTTCAGCTTCTCTTTTGCTCTTTCTCTTTCTTAATCTTCTTCCGCTCACTCTTCTATTCTCTCGCTCTCTATATTTACTCTCTCTAACCCTCCCTTTTATGCAGATCCACGTTGATATTATTTATAGAGTTCCTCACATGACTGCTAGTTATTTCACTAAGGAATTTTGAGTGAATAGTCATGACTCTTTGGCTTCAGTCTTCTATTCCTTTATCCAACTCAATTTAAAATTATAACAATATGTACAAATTTCCATGCTACGAAAGGATTTTTCTTCTCCTTAGGATACTTGCCAATGCATCACAAACAATAAAAATTAATTACAACATTTTTACATTCACATTTTCTGCCATATCACACTTCAATTTTACTCCTACTCTCCTTTTCTCGGATTTTGGCTTTCACCGATTTGTCTTTCTCACGTCGCGTTGAGTGACCTGCTCTCAATATTTTGGTTCACTCCGTGTCTATTCATCTCTGCTCACTTTACTTGTGTGCACCAACTACATATATAAATGTTTTTCTGTGTTTATTCTCAAATACATACAAATTGGGGCGATGTCCGCTCATTTTCACCATCTCTCGTTTCTCTGTGCTACTCCGCTTGCATTCTCTGTACATATATGAGTTTTAAACTTAATGGTTGAAACTCATATTACAAATTCAATTCACCTTTTTCCCTGTACTATCATTCTGCCATCCATAGTCCTGCTTTGCTCTCAAAGTACCCCATTCTCCTCCACGTGGTCTTTCACAACTTCTTAGGTTTTATTTATCAATTTCGAAGAAGTTGACAAATAATTATATTCAGCAAACTTTGGAAAATTTTAGATATACCAACCCTTATAACTCCGCAATATTTCCAATATAAAATCAATGCCAACTTTGGGATTTTAATTACATGGTAAAAGCTAAATATTTCGGGGCTTAAGTGAATCACCCGATTTCACCACCGATGGAACACTTTATATTAATACCCGACGCTTTTCAAACAAACGGCTTTGTAATAGCCTTTGACTCTGGGCCCACACATATAATCAATAACCAATCCAATACACGCACCGTACCTTAGATTATCCTTCGTGCATCTTCATCAAACGACTATCGTCCGATGGCTCCCCTCCAGATCGACGACGCTCGACAATATCGCGTGGCTTCCCTGGTCGATCGTTAACGTGCGATGGCGCGCATTGAACGGCGGTTTTGGAACTTCGCCCGACACCACGTGTCGAACACTCAATGGAATCGCTCCGAATTTGAGAATACCACTCGCTCTGCAAAAGCAGTGTGATGAAACCCGGAAACCGCCTTCACTGTTCACCCAGTCACGGTTCCACTCTTCTACGCAGGGTTCCGGTCTCGTACAAGGTTCTGCCTTTATTATTTAAAAGGGTTCTATCATACAGTCAACACCGAGACTCATAGACTAATCAATACCACGGCATCGTTAGACCTTCCATACTTACACAGAATCATACAGCGGGAATTGTGCCATTACACAGAGGTGTATAACTACGAGCCTTCAGGAGTTTATGCAATTATGATTATTTTGTTACTATATATCACCAGGAGCATGTGAACTGGATCTTTTTCTCGACTCGGGACATCCACAGTAAGTTCTTATACTGGGGCATGCGAGTATTGGGGCAGAATTGTGCCTGGAAGTTGATGCTGTTATGGGACTATATAATGTATTACGAATGAGCCTAGTTATACTACTTGGTTGCTACAGCGGGATAATCTACTTGGGGTCAAACGAGGCAGGTTATATTTGTGTCTTATATTGGTCCCTGTTATGCTCCTTATCGGGAACAAGCGAGCCAGAGCTCTTCTACCGAACCTGGGTACCCTTTCTGTGGTTGGTATAACAGGTAATGGTACAAATCACCTGCTCCAGGTATTGGTGCTTTCCTTGTTTTTGACAGGTTCCATACTGCCTACAATGTTAGTACCGGATGGTCATGTTGCTGACACATTGATAAGGTATGACGGTCTGCATTATTATGGTCAGATCTCATGCCCTCACGATTGATGATCTTGTTTTGGATGTTCTGGTTTCTCTGAGATATTTTGTTGCATGCTTTTTGTTATCTACATGGGTCTTTTGCTGCCTGGGCATTTTGGATACATCTCGATAAAATAGTATATACATGTTGGATCATCTATGGGCTTTTAACAAGTCCCTGTAGGTGTTTTTTGGGTTATTTATCACTTGTCTGACATGGGTCACCCCTTTCTCCTGGATGGAAAATTGGGTTTCTACCTTTCAGATGCGAATGTAATGACTGATGAACTGTTTTCTCAATATATATAATCAAAACAAATAATCTTTTTTCTCTGTGAAAAAACAACCACTAATGAATGACCGTAACCCACTAATCCGTAACGCTCTCAAAGTTGAGTCTTGAGTTGACATGGATAAGGAAGAACGTGAGATGTCCCTCACCAAATCTAGGTCGATTTTTCATTTATTCTATGATTTGCAAAGAACCAAATAATAGTAGTTAGTATTTTGTATAGTGAATTCGTTAATGACGATGGGTTGTTGAAAGGATCTCCCAAAAGTTATCAGAGTTTGGATTTTTTTATTAAAATAATGATCAAATAACTATGTTTATTATATATGTTGATAGGTAAGTTATATTGCTTTTAGTTTTTATTAAAAATCTCTAACTTAAATTTAAATTTAAATTTATATATATATATATATAGAATGTTTTTCATAAATATTTATTAAATAATTTTTTGAAAATAATTTTTTTTTAATTTTTTACAATTAAAATTTTTTATTTTTGATTGGTGTGAAAATATATTTGAGAATTTTATGTAATTTAAAATATATTTGTAAAAAAACAGTAATTTAAAAATAAACATAATAATTTCATATAGCATAAATGGTACTATCGTATCACTTTGCAACATGTTCATTGTCATGATGTTTGAAGAATTAAATGCAAATTGTTATAATTTAATGACATTGGTGATGAATGTTGGCTACAAGTGTAAATCTATACGCATTTATCTTGTTGAGAAAAACTTTTTTTAAAGTAATATCATCCTATAAAGTTTATTTTTCAGTGTGGTATAGATAAGCTTAAATACCAAAGTTAAAACAAGTTAGTGTAAAGGCGTAGTCTAATTAGATTATAAAAAAAAAAAATCTACTTAAAAGTATGAACAAGATGGTAGTAGTTATGAATGGGGAATAGGAAAAAGTATGAACAAGATGGCAGTAGTTATGAATGGGTAATAGGAAAGGAGACACATTTTTTATTTATTCACATTTTATTTTATATATTAATTTTTATTTTATTTATTTTATTTTATATATTAATTTTTATTTTCTTGTTTTTATTTATTTATATATTTTTATTTTGTATTAATAGTGTGAAAAAATTAATTATAAATAAATGGGTGATTTCTTAGAAAGTCTTGGTTATGGGATATAAGTCTTAAAAGTGATGGTTACTAGGTGCAAGCTCCATAAGTGATGATTGAGGTTATGTGATTCATTTTACTAATTTCAATATCACTTTTTCACCTCTGTGAGCATCATCCGATGCAATGAATGTTAAGTGAACTATTCAAAAATCATGAAAAATTAGTCAGCGAGACTTACCTCTCATAAAAATGGTCATAAATAAATGACTTAATATATATATATATATATATATATATATATAGTTGCAACTTTTCAATTTAAATGTTAATATTATATAATTTAATTGAAGTAAAGATATTAAAATTACAATTTGACAAAAAATCTCTAACCTGATTTAATAATAAAAACTATACATAATAATAATAAAACATTTAGTTGATTTCTAAAACGATTTTTTATAAGTGAGATTTTTTGAAAAATTTTCTGGTTTATTTTCTGATCTAATTTGTTCAGAATTCAGCATGGATTTCTTGAAATCACAAACTTCTAAAACTAATTGTATATAAGTGAGACTTTTTGAAAAAAGTTATAATTTATTTTCTACTCTAATTTGTCTAAAATCCAACAAAGATCAAAAGTGTGTAACAGACTTCTAAAATAACACATAACATTCATAAAAAACAGATACATCTTAAACTCATAACCGTGATTACTTTATTCCCTAATGTCTATACTCAATCATATTTATTATTGTATATTTCAATACAATTTTTATTTTAAAATATATATCAAATTATAAAAAGATAATAATCCATTTGCTTTAATGAAATTATTTTAATGGTTTTCACTGTAATAATGTAAATCATTAAAAAGACATTATTTTTAAAATTTAAATTTTTAATTAACATATAAGTAACTATATAAAAGGAAATAACGTTTATTTTAAGTAAAAGTGATTAAATTATAAATATTATAAAATGATTTAAATTATGGATCATTAATGATTTTTTTTAATAATAAAAATTAATATTATAAAACAAAAATTTATTAATATAACAATTATAATTAATATAGTAACATTAAAATAATTCTATAATCGTTTTAAATTTAAAATATTTTTAAATAATAATAATCTTTATAATTAAGAAAAACTCTATAAATGCATTTTTTTACTTTAATTTTTATATAATAATTATAGAAACTTACATAATTAACAATTAGTTTTTCATGTAGCTTATTATTGTTTTTGTTTGTTAGATATTGTGAGTCTTGAGATGACCGATAAGCTTATCATATAACTCTAGTAAACATGATTGAGGGGCTTTTAAGCCTTCAAAATCAGTGCCAACCCTTAACATGGCTGGAATTTTACCCATGGGGTTTCCAACTGGTATCCTTTTCACCACGAAGTGCCTTAATAGAATATCATGTCACTACCTATTCTACGCCCATGAGCACCTAGATGACCATTTTAATTAATTCAATGTTCCATGATTTTTTAATATAGTAACTCTATATTATACTACCCTATAATTATTCTCATTGAGATTATTCTGCCATTAATTACTTTTTGCATAAGAGGCAAGTACTAAGCAACAACGTCGTATATTACACTTGTTTGAATATAGTGATGCAAAATGGCCTACTACATTTGACAAAGATATATTTAACCTAAGTAACAAAGTTGTCATCATAAAAAGTTGAAGGCAATAATTGTAGAATTATTAAGCACTAAAGTTGAGTACATAGTAATAATGTGACCTTGTAAGAATGTACAACAACTTCAATATTTGTACAAGGAATTAAGATTAAATGTATGAAGGTCCATGCCACTATATTGATACAATTATGATGCATTGGAACTAGGAAAGAATTTAACTTTATGAAAGGCAAAGAACATGGACATGACTTGAGTTGTGCATTCTGCCAGCTTGTGAGTGTATGAGCCTTGTATGCTTCCAAGGGATACAAGTAACATTACAATAAGGGAAAAATAAAAAAGAATTAACCACAATACAACCATGGGGGATAGGGAAGAACAAGGAGGAAGGATCTCAATAATCTCTTACATGTGCTAATTCATGCGCAAACAGAAATGACTAATTTGTTAACACAAGGGCAACCATAGGGAAAACACCAAATAACACAACTCATACAACCAATAGAAAATCTTGGTAATAATATGACTAATGGTTTGAATGTTTGTAACAAGACTAGCATGAAGGGAGCAGTAGTCATAATGCTGGCCCCATCAATACTTTTGCACAATCTAACGCCGGTGAAACCAATGGAAGTAACCATAGACCCTTACTTCCTCAGTTTTTCGACAATCAACCATTCGCAACCCAAGGAGCAACCGAATGGGATGGAATCTATAATGAGTACTTTTGGGAGTATGCAACACTAAAAAAAATACACAAGCAATCATCTCTTTCTAAGAATACAACAACATCAAATACCAAAATAGTCCCAGGGAACAATCAAATCGGGATTTGATGTGGAAGGTAGGAAAGAAACCCATCCCCTCTTTTGACCGGTGATCAAAATGCTCAGCGAGGGCTGGGGTATAAAAGTTGGATACATATTTTCGACTTAATCCCATGCAGGAAGCAAACATTATCCAATTTTCCACTTTACATTTGGAAGGTGAAGCGCGTGAATGGTGGTACCATGGATTGGTCACCTTGGGACACTCTAGCATAACATCTTATATGGAATTCACCTAAAGGTTGATAGAGCATTTTGGTCAGAAGGATCATGATATACATTTTAGAGAATTGGCACAAATAAAAAAGACAGGGTCATCAGATGAGTACATTGCAGAATTCAAACGGACATCAATCATGGTGACATAGCTCTCAAAGAAAAGGCGAGTCATGCTCTTCATAGAAGGTCTAGCTTAACCATGACACGAATGGGTCAAAGCCTTCAAACCTACCACATTACAAGAGACCATCACCAAGACTTGAGATATGGGAGGTGCAACACCAAAATTGAAGACTACACCCATACCACAAGTCCCTCCAAAAGATAAGGGCAACAGGACATCTCTAAACTATGAAACTAAGAAGGATTGATTGGATGAAGGTCAAAACGAACTTAGAAGAAAGAATCTATATTTTACTTGTAAAGAGCCATGGGAACCTGGTCACTAATATTTGGGAAAGGGAAAGATCCACTACATTAAAGTATTTCCCAATAGTGACAATGAGAGTGATACAACACAGACACCAAGCAAGGAGCCTATCATTTCTGAAGAAGCACCATCCCTAAAAGAGGCTAAGAAGTCACATCTAATAATTGAAGGAGGTATTATCAACACTCTCTCAAGAGTCCTAAATATCACACCTTCAAAATCAAGGGTGTTATACGAGAGCAACAAATCATTGCATGGATTGATGGTGGAGCAATGGACAACTTCACTGATGCAGTTGTGGTGGCAAGGAGAGGCACCCTTGCCCAAGACTTTGAAGGCTTCGAAGTGAGAGAAACTTATGGATATCATATGACATGCACACAGGCAGTTCCATATTTGAACATCACACTAGGTAAGTATACACTACTGATGATTTTTATCTAATAAAATTGGCATAGACTAATGTGGTGTTGAGAGTACAATGGTTGTACTCACTAGAGAGATTCATAATGAACTACCAAGTGATGGAAATGGAATTCTGAGAGCCAAATGGTAGCAAGGTAACACTAAGAGGCATGACCAATGGTGGCCTTCGAGTTGTAACAGCTAAGCAAATGGAGGTCATACCCAATAAGGCGAAGTCACTTGCAAATACAATCCCTAGATCATCAAGTAACAACTTAAAATCGTATGATTCTGGGTGCAAAGAGAATGTTGAACATGACACATGTGCATTGTTAAGAGATTGGAGAGCCCACCTTTTAGTGGAATACTCCAAAAATAAGTTTTTCTGGAAATTGTTGGACAAACTCATCCATGATGACAAGTACAAGATAGAAGATGAGATCATCTTCTATGACGATCATATATATTTTGTCCCTAGATCTGCATTACAGAAAAAACTCATTAGAACTTCACATGACAAACCAGTTGAAGGCACGTTGGAGCTTCACCCTCAAATCAAAAATCACACAAATATGGAACAGAAAGCGGGCAAAAACAGGTCAAAGACGGATGGTAAGGACCCCAAAGGAAATTTGTTCGCAGCAATAGACTCTCCTGAAGTTGAGGGTAGTCTTATAAATGGAGGAAACACAAGGCATATTGAATGTAAGAAGCACTATCAAAAGCATGAAAACAAGTATTTGGCGGTGGAAATAAACAAGGAAAATACTAAGAACTACCTGCACAAATTTTTTGCTCCATATATGAGCCACTGTTTATAGGATTGGGAACCAAAGGTCGTTGATTTTTTAGGAGGATCTCATGTCCCTGAATTATATGTCAAACTCTGTTATAAAAGTGAGGTTGTAGTTCATTGTGCTACAAATTATTTTTGGATAACAAATGTTCTGAAAAAAAATATGGTCAATAAGAATGAAAGAATGACTAGTTTTTCATCTCTGAAAACAAAAAGGAAAATAGGCCACCTGCAAGTGATGTGAAGACAACGGTCAAACAAATGCAGCATCAGGAAATTACTGCAATATTTTTCTCTCTGGCAAAGGGATCAATTTTATGCCACTTATTATTAATACCATGGAAGATTGATGCTACACCAAGAGAATAAAATATGCATCAGTAGTGACATACAATTGTGTTTTTTCCACACATGATCCAGGGAGAGGGAACAACAACTATTGCATGATGATATTTCCCACCAACATTATTATCATCATACTACAAGAGGAAAAAGGGGGTGTTCATATGCTCGGTATGACAACCATGAGACACCTAGACATGCCATTGCTTGAGGGCAAGCAATGTCGGGAAGGGGGGATTGTAATGTCCCCAATAGATTAATTTCTCACGGGAGGACATAATAGCCTATTCAATCTCATAGGCTATAGTCTTGATAAAGGGGAAACCCAAATTATCCAATGTTTGTGGCGACATTGGGTAGATTTTGGGTTGGCTGGGTCAAAGAGCACAAATTTGGAGGTGGCACTTGCAATCCCTCACATTAGATGAAACCCTATGTTAAAATCTATAAATACAGGAGAGTTGGAGTCATTTAGGATCATCAATTTGGATTTGATACTATATGTTTTCTTGAGCTAAGTTTCTGAGGGTATAAGACCCCTTCTCTTTGATTAGCTTCAGTGGAGGTGATCCAACCCTATCTAATCTTTTGTCTAGTTTCAGTGGAGTTGATCCCACCTTACCTAGGCACTCTTTTCCTTGTTCGGGAACAGATCATTAGAGCATATCTATTTGGCACATTGAGACACTTTCTATTCAACCAAGGGAATCTGACTTGGGTCTTGTTGAAGGACAACCTAAGGCAATTTGGTAGCATTCGTGAGGAAACTTGTTGGATTTCCTGAGGCAACTCAGTGCCATTCACTAAGGCAAATTCAATGGCATCTCTAATGCAAATTCAAAGGCATTTCTGAGACAATTTCGGTGGTTCTGAGACAACAATTTCGAAGGCATTCCTGAGGAAAATATGAGGGCTACTAAACATCGATTGGAATCTGCACCATCAAGAAATTTGGCCTCCTAGGGTTGTGGCCTATCACAGAAGGGTATTGTTTTGGGCAGTGATGCAAAAGAATGTCGTTATGGGCAAGCAAAGGATAAAGGTGGAAGTCAAATTGTTACAGAACCAAGAGATCTGGCAAATTCAGCCCTCATAGGGCTACAAACTGTGGCAAAGGAACCCAAGCTACAAACATAGGCCTACAAACCAAGTGCGAGGACAGAGGCCCCGTATTCTGAGCTACTGACCACTGAGCCTATTGTGAATACCCTCTTCGACCATCAAATTAAGAAAGACAGTCCAGGTTTTGTGTAGGAAAGTAGGGTAAATTAGTTGTTACATAACTTAAATTGAATCTATAGCGGATCTGGTTTATCTACACTGGCAACTATATTATTGGTTGTGTAAACCTTGGTTTATTGGACAGTTAGTCCAACTATTGTGGATTCGAGGAATATCACCATGTTCTTGATTAGATCATTTGTGTATGTTTACTGTGACTGATTTGTATATTATATGATGAAATGTTTGGTTTTGTGTAGATGAATAAATTTGTGTTGCTCTTCTATTGGAAACCCTAGTTTGAATAAGAAGCCCTGGGACGACAAATTACCCTAATATGTTGCACTTAACAAGATAAGGCTGGAGAAAATTCCATCCTTACATGTTTATGAATGTTTTTGGAATGAATTGCATTACTTATCTGCTCTCATCTATATTACTGTATTTATGCTTTCACTAACTCCACTATGTATTCATATCCATATGTCTAATAATCCATCAAGATGTGTACTCCTATCTCATTGGCATCAGAAATATGTTCAGTAATTATTCAGTAATTTAGCTTTAAAATGTTAATGGTTTTTAACAATATCATGTCCACACTCGATCCCACTGAAAGAAATTATGTTGCTGTATTTTAGATATTTTAGGATGTACATATATGTTGCTTATTTTAGATATTTCAGGATGTACATAATTATGAGGAGAACATGTTGCTCATATTTGTTTGTATATTAAAATTTGCTGGGAACCATACTTGGAAAGTTTGAACGTAAGCTGGTGTTTAATTTTTATTCAAAATCACATGACTCAAATTTTAGAATTACTTAACAGTTCTGAAAAAAATTGGTACTTATCAGTATTAGAAAGAAGAATATGATTTGAGCTTCAGAAAAAATAAATGAAAAATACCCAAATAAAAATATTGCTATTGCCCAACAATTTTTAATGCCAAGAATCAGCTACCCAACATTTTATGGCTTCTCCTCTATAGAAAATCCCCCTCATTTTGTTACTTTTATTTTTGCTGACCATGTATTGAGATAAAAACTTTGTTTCATAGGAACGGCTCCCAAGATTTGAGAAACCCGTTCCAGAGGTTCCTGCACTCCCTAGAGCTTTGGAACGCTGCCAGAACTTATCATTTTCTGCAGGAGCTGCGACCAGAGCTGCGGAACGTTCCTGGATTGTTGACAACTGTCATGATTAACGTTCCAGCGTTTCCAACACAATTTGCCGCCAAAAAAAACTTTCTTGTTAGGTTTTCAATAAGTTTTTCTCTAAAAAGAAATTTCCCTTCTGCCATAAACACAAATTTGCCCAAAAAACTTCATTGTAAACTTGCCGAAAAAAAACCTACCTTCTCAAATTTCCCGCCAAACTCACTCACACTATTGTATAAAGGAGGGTGTTAGTATGCTCCATTCACTCCATCACGGTAATTTTTAACTTGTTGAGAGCACATAGTTGTTGTCTGTAGCGTGGTATTCATTTGCAAACAAGAAGGAGCGGTTCTTTGCGGCCAGTAACCTAAGTTTGTCTCGAAATACTCTGTGTTTTTTTCTAGCATTTAAACTCCAGTAGCTGTGAGGGCTTTTTGCATGTTTTTTATTGTATTTTATTACGTTGGAATTGTATGGTTGCATCCAAAATAATATTTAATAATATTTTGGAAAAAATTCTATTAGCCATGTCTGCGTATGTATTGATGTGTTTCTCATCTATTTTCTTCATATATTAGTGTCTATCTTTCAAATGATATCTCAGTGGAAGCAGCCGCAGGTTGGATATACTTCTCATCCACATAAAATAATTCTTAAAATAATTAAGTGACATCCTATCAACCACTAGTAAAGCTCCTGCACCATTATACCTGTGTTAAAGTTGCAAGCATTACACGTACACTCTAGTTGCAAAATTATTTTATAAAATGATGAGTGATAATGGTATACTTCTCTCTTTACAAATTCTGATCATAAGAGTTACAGTGAGGCTAGTAGCAAAGGTGAGCACTATCCAAGCGTTCGTTTATTTAAATTCGATTAATTTATAAACCATTCTTTATAAAATTTATAAAAGGACACAGCTTAAATGACTCATGGTTAAGTCCATTATCAAAGTAACATAAATCCATCATACAACTTTCCTGTAGATGAATTTTTTTTCGATATGTATATTGCTTTGGTATCCAGCGACATGAAAGGATAATGTTTAGGCATAGTAGATGACAGCCAAGTCTACAAATTTTTAATACGCTGAATATCATAGAAATAAAGACATATATCCTTATCAAATTTTCAAATCAATGGTGATTAATTATATTGTCGTTAATTCAGATAGGCCGGAATCAATTCAAAAGTGTCTCTTGAATCATTTACATTTTCAAGATTCAAATTTTTATTTTTAATTTGATAATTATATAATGAATTAAAATTTTAAATTGGATTAGAAGATGGAATATTTTGATTCAATATTATTTTTGATTATTATATAAATTTTGGGAAAACTTCTAGCTGTTCCAGACACCCGTACCCAAGTTCCCAACATTTCCACGTTCCAGAAACAAATGCAACATAGGATACAAACCAACAAGTCTAGTATATCTCACGATGTACTCATACTTGTATATCTCACCATGTACTCACAAATCTAGTATAGTTCACCTAGTACTCACAAGTCTAGTGAAGCACATTGAGCCTTGGCCTAGTTTGGCTGAGTTTGACGAAGTACTGAACCTTCAAGCTAGCTTGGCTCATTTCAGGGCCGAGCAAGTTCACTGGGCAAGTAATAACTGAGATTGACAAATCTTATAGTAGAGATCAACACCTATGGGATTTATATTAGCATGCACCACGAGGTATAAAAAGAAACCAAGGTGGAAGTCTTTATGTGCTTAAAAGATCTTTGACTAAGATAAATCTATACTCATTTACTTTATTATTATCTCTTTATTTTCACATTAGAGTAATCAATGGTCACATTCTTTTTTTAATATTATGGACCTCAATTTTATTTTATTTTATTTTGTAAATGTAACACACAGATGGACATAACATATCTTAATCCCCTGCACTGTGGAGTGCACCTCTCGCGGTGCAAATATTCACTTCACTGTTTTTTGAAGAGATATATGATTTTTGACTTGGGGTTGTTAAGACACAACGTTAAAATGTACTCCCCATGCTTATTAGGTACCTGCATTGTGTCATTGCTTGGAGGCTGGAGCATGTCCTCTGGCTGTTTAGAGTCTAAACTCCTTCATTTAACCACAGCTAACTCGGTACCTTTAGAATATATAAAGAGTTACTGAATCGAAGAAAAAGGAATGCTTTGAATGCTCGATTGTAAGATAATTATTTTTGAAACATGTCACTCCACTTATTTTGCTAGAACAGCCTTACAAAAACTGTCTTTATGAACACTCTTTTCGAAGAGAAAAGATACATAATGTCTTTGCCTCAGTCGCCATATCTTCCCCTGAGATGGCCATTGACTTTTAAACAAACCCATAGCTCCAGGAGAACCATACACTAATCTAGAGCCCAGTGATCCTCTGCAATTTGTTGCCTTCTAACATAGGTTGTACTTAAGATGCTGATATGTTAAATAGCTTGACTGAAACATTTAAGACGGGCAGCAGTCCCAGATTATTGTTCAGCAGGAGGATCGGCCCATCGCCCATAGTCCTTTATCAACTGAATTAAAGCATCACATGCTTGCTCCATTGCTATACCTCTTTTGACAACTTCCTGAAGTCATGGACAATATACAACATCAGAATGTGCGAATACCTTGTATAAGAAAGCCAATCATCATGAACAAAATAATAGTACGAACAATTTAACAGTAATTGGGCTAAGATAAGGATCTCCAAACCAAGAATTTCCATTATAAACAAAATAAGAGACGAGTGATGAATAAAAACCAGAAAAGTGTTACAATATGTTTTGGCCCAAGACTTCGAAACCATAACTCAACGAGAGAATTTAATTTGAAAGTCAATAGTTGACATTGTCTGCATTTATTAACAAGTCTCTTCACAAAAAGGTATAGCAGGAGGTTTGAGTGTAGAAGCGAACAGAAAAAGAAGGTACCTTTCCAACATAGAGATCAATCTTTCCTGGCGACCCACCAACATATCCAAAGTCTGCATCTGCCATCTCTCCAGGCCCATTCACAATGCAGCCCATGATAGCAATCTGTAATCCAAAACCCACATCAGATTCCTGTCTGAAATGTCAATAACCACCCAAAATGTGGCTATGAAATTAAAGTTACTAGAGAACACACCGAAACACCAGGAAGATGCTGTGTTTTCGCCCGAATCTCTGCACTTATTTCTTGGAGGTCAAAGAGAGTGCGGCCACATGATGGGCATGATACATACTCCTGAAAGAATGCAGTTAAACATGTTATTATGTAGCTCCAAAGATATATATATTGGTCAAAATATATACAAAATGAACCAGCTGGAGTGCTCTACCGTTTTAGTATTGCGCATCCTGCATCCTTGGAGCAATCCAAATGATGTGTTACGAAGAAAATCAAAGTCTTGGTCTGTAGCCTCCAACAATAGGCCATCACCAAGACCATCAACAAGGAGAGCACCTGCCTCACTGCCTGCACTGATGACTAGATCATCCCTTCAAGACCAAATTAATATATGAGAAATCAGTAATGACTAACAAAGGAGTTTCATCAGGAGCATTGAATGGAAAAGAAGAAAGATTTCTTTAAAATTGTTTCAAACTTTGCAAAACCAAACCTGCATATTTGTACCTGTGAGTTCCTTCAGGAAACTGTAGGTGATGAATAACTGGGAAGTTGAGTGCATTTTCTTGCAAGTACTCAAACAATCTACAAATTCAGATCAGAAATTTAGAGTCACACTGAATAAAAGATTTTTGATGTACTGACTGATGTAACACAGTAAGCATTCCTATCCATGCATCGAAGTCTCAAATTTCTGTGAAAAGGTAACAAGTCCAAATCACTTAGCATTGAAAGAATTAACACCTTCGAGATGCATGGACACGGTTAACTTTCTCTTCTTCTCTAGGCAGATTTAAAAGGATCATTGTGGCATCCACACTCTTGATGACATCCAATTCCTCATAAGTTTCATCTCCTCGAAGAGTTACAGCCAAACGTGTACCTGGATAATGAGAAGGATCCTCAATGCAAACAGACAATAGGAAACCATTGTAAAAAAACAGATGCTTAATTTTGTCCACAACAGATACTACTAAAAAATATACCTGCTGGTAGAAGCTTGTGAGCACCAGTTGAAAGTTCCTTCAAGTTTACAAGGACCATGGCGTTTGGCAAAGGTTTGGTAAGTTGCTCTGATAAAGGTGTCAAAACGCCCATACTTATGTCTATAAGCCTTTTAATCGCTAGCCTCTGTACATGGACAAAGTTAAACATAATTTGGGATTGTTACATATTTGATCCTCTTCAAATTCATATACCCACTATTTCCAGATTTACATGAGAACTCAAAGGATATCACAAGGAGGCCACAAGAAAATGTCAAAAAAAAATTATAATCAAACTGCCGCTAGACTAGTATATAAGCAAAAATTTGACATGTTAATGCTATGGAAATAATCAAATTAGCTGTTATGTAAAACAATATAAACAATTTAAAAAGTTCATATAGTGCCTACTGCTTCGGTGTCCTTTGCAGGGGGGAGTTCCCTCAACAATATTGTGTCCACTGTTGCAAGGTCCTGGAAGAAATAAAGTTAGATATCACCTTTTAAAATATAAATAGTATATGCTACATCTAAACAAACTCTATCGCGGCACAAAGTGCAGATTAACCAGGATTGCTTGAATTTGGAAACAGCTATTTAGGGCATACCTTATAGGGCATGCCGACAATAAGTTTTGTTGCCAGTGATTTATACAAAACCTCTGGTGTCTGATTGCGAAGACAAAACGACAATCTTATTGGTATATATAACAAGTTGTTATTTTAATAAAAAGAATCAAAATTTAAAAATCTCAAACTAAATAGCCTAGAAAGAGTACCTTTTAGATATAAGAATGCTGAAATAATGAAACCCTTTAGCTTGCACTTTGACTCATAAATTAATTGGGGAGCACAGGCAACAAAATTACCTAGCACTCAGACAAATTATTCTAGAATTTTACCTTCAACTGGTCAAGGGACACTGACATTAGAACAGAACCATCACGATGCAGAACTCCTCTGTAATCCACCTCATCACCCTGTGCATTAAAGCAGCTTGATTTTAGCTAAACTTTAAGACAGGGGAGTCAAAAATGATGTTGAAAGAAAAGATATACAGTATGGAGATTGGCGAAACCTCAAAATTAGTTAAATTTTCAGAACTGAATCTGCAATATCTAAAATCAAGATTTCAAACACTAGAATATACTAATGATAGGATAATTGAATAATTTTGAACGTACATTCAGTTTGAAAATCATTCTACTTGAGTCAATGGCAGGAAAAAAACAAGAAAATAGAAAATAAAACAGAATTTCTGCTCCAGACCATTGAGCTTTGGGTCTCCTAAAAACTCTTAATATTCAATATTCAATATTTCTGCCCCAAAACGTTGAGTTTTAGGATTCTTAGAAGCTGTCAATATTCAGTATATGTGTACACATTACAAAAGGGGATGCAAAGCGTTCTGCCAAAAATAAACTTACGGGAACACTATATAACATACCTCCTTCTGTACTGGAAGTTGGCCAGTCCTGCGTTGGAAAGTAAAGTAATGACGATGCTTTTCCTCAAAAGGAGCCTGTTCAAAATATATCAAACTAAAATATCAATACCCGACTAATGGAACTGGACATTCAGAAGTACAGAAATTTTATTATTTGTAACTGGAAATTAAGGAAAATCTTACCACTCCTTTCCCTAGCTTTGCAGCTTGCATCCCGAGATTTGCAAGTCTTCTACAGGGATTAATCTCCTCTTCTGGAGGTTCTGTAAGGGAAACTCGAATAGTATCACCCAAACCATCCTGCAAAACAAAGTTAATGATGGTAAAATTAGAAAATGACAAGGCATACGAAGATATTGTTTACTAATGATAAAACATCAGTGGTATTGCATAATGTAATTCTGATCAAGAAAGCACCTAGAACAAACCTGCAAAAGTGTTCCAATGCCAATTGCAGACTTCATGCGTCCATCTTCACCTTCACCGGCTTCAGTAACTCCTAAATGCAATGGATAATCCCATCCTTGGACATACATCTCCGAAATAAGTAAACGGTATGCCTGAACCATGACTACAGGATTGCTCGCTTTCATTGAAAACACAAAATTATGAAAATCCAGCTTCCGACAAATGCGTGCAAATTCAAATGCTGATTCCACCTGTTTTAACCAACAAGCAATATATTCCAACACTGTTACCATATGTAAAATAATCTGCTGTTAAACTAGAGTGGCACTAATCAAAATAAGCTATCTATGGGCCCTACTCAAAGGAAGTATTAAAAAATAATGGATGAACTCACCATACCCCTGGGAGAATCACCATAGTAACTCATAATACGATCGGAAAGACTTCCATGGTTTGTGCCAATTCTTATTGCCCTTCCATACTTCTTGCATTTCTCCACCAATGGTGTGAAAACCTGTAATATTTATAACATATTTTAGATTACAATTCATGTTATAGATATCTTGTGCAAGGTTAAAACTTAAAATAAGTGAATGCAAAAGTTTTTTTAGTAATGTACCGTACTAAAATTGACATTCCCTTTCATCAATGCCCAAATAAGAAAAAGAAATTAAATATAAAACAATCATTGTCATCTAACCCCTTCGATGTGTTCAAGCTCCTTCTGATAGTCTTCCTCTGTGTATTCTAGTTTCTGAAATTGGGCACGCCTGTCAGCTGCAAGTAAAGTTATCAGGTCATCAATTACAAACTAAAGTGAACTGCCAATCACTCGTATACCAACTAAATGATGTTTATGGAAAAAATAAAATATTCATTTTCTCAATATTTATATCCATTTCACATCTATAATATTTTTACCAAAATTTCCAGGATTAACGCGGATCTTATCAAAACATTCTGCAACACGCAATGCAACTGAAGGAGCAAAATGGATGTCTGCCACGAGAGGTATATCATAGCTGCGTGCAATGTGTTGTGTCAAACAAAGATACAATCCACTAGAAAATACATTTGAACCTAAGGAATTAAAAAGACAAAATGAAATAACCTCAGAGATTTGTGCATGAAGACCTACCCCTTCTGTACAAGGGTATTTTTAATGTCATAGCAAGCATCTGCTTCTTTTTTTCCCTGAACAGTGATTCGAACAAGATCTGCTCCTCTATCGGCTATTCCCATGACCTACAATGGCATCTATGCATTTTAGGTAACGCTTTGACAAAGATAAGTTAATAACCTATGACAAACCATTGCTGCATTGCAGTCCAAAAGGTTATGCCCAAAAACAGGAACTACTTGGAAGGAAACCTTAGCTCTTGACTTCTAATGTTTCCTTTGGTAACCATTGGCTAAACATCATTAAAATGAGACAAAATAGTAAATTCAAAGATTGGTGTTCTTTTTTTAAGTCCAACACTAAAAAAGCATAAGCTACCCTGTAGAACATTTACATTTATTCTTATGCTTGTATTAAAATTAAATAGATGATCCGTACAAAAAAAATTACAGAAGCCTTGAAGACAACCCCAGATTTCCATATGATCCTAATTCATCATTTCTGACCAATGCCCTAAGTGTTGTATGTTGGAGAAAGGAGACATTCAAGCATGTTTTATGGGGATGCAGACCCCAGGGTAGCCCAGTGTTTCTAGGTATGGATTTCAGTAAAACCCTTAACTTATTTTGTTGGAGTGCTTCAGTGGAAGGGAAAATTTTTAAGGGACACTAAGATAATCAGTCAGCATGGAAGAGAATTATGGAGAAACATTGTTCTTACATCTTTCTTCTATATGTGGGAAAGAAGAAGTAGGGCCACCTCCAACAAGGTCTCCACTAATTACTAGTGGAGGGAAGTTTCAGCCCTTAATGTTAAGTTAGCTGCCCAAATCAATGCAAGGCTAGGTGTTTTTAATACAGATGTTGGTTCTTCAAGATTGAGTCAAAGGCCAAAATTGTTGGGTGTGTGTTATATTCTTTGCATGACTATCCCCATGCACCGTAAAAATGCATGATGTGCCGCAGGGGGTCACAGGGGGAGGGGGGTTAGCAGCGCCCCCAAAATAAATTCTGGGCATTTTTTTGCATCCATATTTGGCAGTTTTGTGGCACATGGTGGTTTTGTAATTTCAGTTAAGGAAATATGGTGGTAATTCTAATCGAAGGTAAATCAATTGGTTGTTCATGGATGCCGTGGGATATATATTGTGTTGTCATACTGTACAGAAGAATATATTGAAAAATCTTGTTGGTTTTCGCAGTTATGGGTTTCTAGGATAAAATATGTGTTAATGTGTGTGTTTGCTTTTGCATCTTTCTTGTTTTAATTAAGAATCTGTTTGCAGCAATTAATTGTACAGGGTTAAAACCTACATAAATGATAACCCTACACGTCTATTTAGGGACAGCACGCTTCATCAAAAAATCTTCAGCGACCTAATGTAACCCTTGATGTAAGCTTGTCAAAACTTTTGATGCAATATGAGAAGCATCTTCTTCAACAAAATTGTTACAAAAGCATGATACCCATAAGAATGGGCATAACCTTTGTTCAAGACAAATGGGGGTGAACTAACAGCGTTTTTCAATTTGCTAGGCACCACCATTTAGATGGGGTAATCTCCCCAAGCATTAGCAGATGTTCAGCGTTTTTCAATTTGCCAGGCACCGCCATTTAGATGGGGTAATCTATTATCTCCCCAAGCATTAGCAGATGTTTGGAGACAATTAGGAGAATTTGCTAGGGCATTGGCTTAAAGGATCTATTGCTACATCATGCCAGGTGCAGTTTTCCCAAACTAATACAAGAATGCGAACACCTAATGAATGCAGAGTTTTATTTGCCTGACTCTTAACAGTTGAAACACAAAAATAAAAATAAAGAAGTACAAGCTTAGTGAAGAGCACGGACCTGTTCTACGGTACCAAGAACATCCTTTGTATCAGTAGTAGTCATTGTTTGAACCCTAATAGGATGTTCGCTTCCAAGTGGGACATTGCCAACCATCACTGTCCTTGTTTTTCTGCGTATTGTCTTGTATATTGATTCACAATACTTCTGCCTGGGAACTGGATGCCCAAATGAAAAAAAGTGAGCATAATAAAAAATTCAAGAATGACAAAATCAACTGCAACAACTACAAGAAATAATGAGCAAATTCATCCCACAAACAGTTTGACAAAGTATTCATGCATCAATGCTTTTCCACTCCCCCAACAACTACTTTCTTAAGAGTAACAACAGACAACAATTACAACGTGTAAAGTGTAAACTACAGATAAGATCAGATAATCATGCAAAGGGATTTTGCATATCCTCTTTTGTTCTCCTTTGAAAGTTATTGATATTAAGAAGACTACACTTACGAGAACTATGGAAACAGGATACCAGATAGAGTATCAGAAAAAAGAGTAAAGAATTTTCCAGCATAATGTTTTCAATGAAAGCAATTATATAAAATTAAGGGCCGTCTCACACTGTATGATATTCAGGGTAAAGCCATTGTAAGCAAAGTTGATTGAAGTGTGAGTTATTAATTGTCTTAAAATAGTTTGTCAGATATTGCAAGGACTAGAGGAAACTCCAACTATTGGTCAAATTATTGAAGTTTAGGATTAACATATTGCTTCAGAAAATTCTGTGTAAAATAAAATAAGGGCCTTTGTCTACATTCAGTTTAATCTTAGCTTGCCATTCTGTATATATAATAATATTTCTTAAGATTGCAATTAGAAATTTAGTAGAATTAGATGAACACAGAAACAGTTCCATCCATTTGCAGATCCAGAGAAAGCAGTCAAGAGATGGTAAAGTAGTTGCAGATACAGAGAATACTAAATAGTAAACTCGATTAAATACTTGCAACTATTTTGAATAGACTCGATTACTGTTAAATCATATGTAAAAAAAATACTAAACTCCTCAAATCAGTAAATAGTTGGTATAAAACTGTTAACTGAACCTTATAAAGCAGCCTATGAAAAACGCCCATAACTCCATGTAGAATCTGTGCAAAGTAGGCTCAACATACGTACAGACAAGAACTACAAAGAGAATGCCTTTAATCATCTTTAATACTTCCAGCGACATTTCACATTATTATCTTACTGCAAGTTTCAAACACACACACCACAATGGAATGAATGCAGTCAGACATGGTCACTCCTGAGTAACAGAAATAGGGTACAGAATTATACAGGCTACAATGCACCCTAGGCGATGCACTTGCACAACAATCATACACAAACATACATGCAAGGGCAACAGACAAAGTTCAATGGATGTGTTTGTTTATGTTTAGGTCTGTTTGTGTATATACATATATGTAAATGAAACGCACACATATATTTATTTATGTTCATTATTTGGGTCCATATCTATTGATCGGTTAACTTATAGAAATAGCAGCGACAAATGTATATATATCTTTCGCAATACAGGCATTCTTTCAAGACGAACTCTTTTAAGGGACAATATTTGACTCAGGAAAACCTAGTAGAGGACGTCAGAACGAATGCTTCGAAGGGTTCACCGTTCAGTCAGGACTAACCCTTTGTTACAGGGGTTAACGAGGGCGGTACTGGGTCAACATTAAGACCTTACCTTAACACAGAAAAAACCTCTCCCTTTTAAAGAAGGGTGAACCAGGATCTTACACACTGCCTCTCAAAACCCTTCACTGTGCATAGGTAAGTTTAGGTAAAGATATAACTAGCCAACTCTTCTGACTCGAGTAAGTACAATTTGTGCAACTGCTGCATGCCTACTTGCTTGTTATAGTAGTGAATTTGCACAAATTCTGCACTGTATTGATACAGCAACAGCGCCCCCAAGCTATGTTCAGGGAAGGCAATTTCTGCGCTATAGTGGAGTGAGCCGTATCTTACAAATTATATTTTGAAGAGAACAAATTTGCACAAAATTGCATATCTGAATAGACATACAGACACACATATATAGTTCTGTGCAAATTCACCCACTATAACACTGAATTATACACATATCTTTGTATGTATGTATATGTATACGAGTCCATTAATTTTTGCACTACGACTAGCCAATTGAACTAATTTTCACCATATTGTCCTCCTAACTATAAAAAGATGTGCTAGAAACATACCCAAAAGTGGACTGCCTTCAGAAGCTGGCTTCATTTCTGCAATGTCTGAAGATGAGTTCCTGGCCCCAATAAACCTTATCCGGATTGACGATGACCTCGGATTCTGAAAGTTAGGCATACCAAAGCCCTTTCTAGCATGGGTATTCTGCAAGCAGCCTGGCAAGGAATCAGTCTTCTTCAAACCAGAGAACGAAGCAGGAATTGTTCCAGCAGCCATCTTGTCAACTGCCCACTTCAAATCAGAGGTCCGAATGAAAAGACAACAACTTTGCAGAGTGAATCCCTGTTGCTTTTAGCTGATATATTGATAGCGTAACCGTGGAATTGCTGCAGAAGTTCTTGCAGAAAAAATGAAAGGGATGTTGCAGGCGTGGCTGCAGGCAATGAGATGAGACTGGATGAAATCCAGTCATTTATTGAGAATTAGCATAGGGTATAGTCAGATAGGACAAAACGTAGGATCTAGTGTGTATATACCACTACCGATTTACAAATTTGGAGTCGTTTTTTGTGTGGGTATAATTTGAGTTTTGAGAGAATCTTCGGGAGAGCAGGTCAGGACAAACCCAACTCACCTGCAATTTACCATAGACAAGCTTTTCCATCCGATCCTACCATTGTGAAACGGACAAATTGAGGGCATATTCCCATGCATGTTTCATATTGTCACGCGCACATGATATAATTTGTGGGAAATTTTGGTCCGTTGACATGGATAATCTGTTATATTGATCGATAATCTTTCAATTTAGGCCATGCGTAGGGTTGAGGGTAAATTTCTCTTTTCTATGAGGCTCAGTCAAAACTTTCATGGGTATTTTAGTCCAGATGGAGAATATGTAAGTCTTTTTGATATGGTAAAAGCTGAAGAGGTTTTAAAATTGAGTAAATATCAATAAAAATAAATAAATAATATTAAGTATATAAGTAAAATATTTCAATATTATATGAGAAAAGAGTATATTTTCTAACCAAGTCTTGAGGATTAATCACACTAGTCGGTTTTAAAAGTTGACGATTAATCACATTGATTGGTTCTAAATGTGTTCACATACTTTTTTCTGGTGTGATTATGATCGAAAGCTCTCTATAAAGAATTTAGAATTCTATTTATAATTACTTATTATATTTTATCATAAAGAGTATAAAAAATTATGTGTAATTCCTCCCCCAATAAAATTGACATGTGCTATTTAAAAAAAGAAATATGTGTTGAGCAATATATATATGACACGAATGAGTACAAATTTTATTAAATATGTGTCTCGTAATGGCAAATACATGGGAGAATTACATATCCATAATGTTCAGTTGCATTTGGGAAGTCTATTGCAGTTGGGAAGTCTAAATGTTTATGCTTTCCTTTGCCCAGAGTACAACAAAACTCAAAACCATGTAAAACCTCCAAATATAAAAAAAACTATAGCAAAATGAGTTATGGATGAAGCCACCCATATTGAATTGCCTATTCTGAAGAGTCACTCGATCTATTGAGATCTATATCCCAATGACGCTCTGTGGGAGGAGAAATGTTTGGAGAAGCACTCTTGAACTTGAAGTCGATGAGAATACCTCACAATACCTCATCTTCCAAACAAAAGATTCGATCATGGAGGGTCGTAATCAACTCAAAAGAACAACATAAGGAGGTTTTTTGATGGTACATTTTGACTTGCAAATCATATAGTTCAGAATTCAGTGTTCCATGCTCTTTCTTGCAATGACCACAAACAGTTTAGGCCAAGGAGTTTGATGACTAAGAAGTATCCATGGGGCCAGAAGAGCTCATAATCATTCAGAAATGGGTTGCAGGATTTTCTAGGCTGAGTACTTAAATAGACTTTAGGGAAGGTGGCAGAGAACAGGACCCAAGTGGGAGGGATTATGATAGCAACCCAATAGCTTGAAATAAAATAAATAAATCATATGCATCAACACCACTTCTAATTGACATAAATAGAAATTTCCGTACCGAGAATAAACTCAACTTCCAACAATAAGCTATTGGTCGACTTCAATGGGAAAGTGTGAATACTGGAAAGAGAAGATCCTGGAACAAGGGAGAGGCTGACAATGTCCCAATATTGTACATTAAGAAGAGAACTAGAAATTAAGTGACTTGCCTTAGTTCTCGTGTAATATCCCCAAAGGGAAATAACCAGTAATACACAGAAATATGCCAGACAGATATATAAAACAAAATGCTGGAACCAGATCATGGAACAAGTACACATAAAATGCCAGAACACTAAGCCATTTTATTAATCTGAGAATACATATGTAAGTCTGAAGATAATTCAGAATGAGTGCACTATCCTTGCCCTAGCAAGTGGGGCCCTCTCGAACAAATATGGGTGCAAATAAGGACAGCGTCCTAGTGCATTTGAAAAGCTATGTGAAGAAGCTAACTGTGCAATGCTAGGCTATGGTGGAAACTAGAAAGATGGGCAGTCTCAATCCTCGAGACGGACGAAAATGTGAAGCGATGCTCCACCACGATCAAGGCCTCACCGGTGAAAACGTTGTCTGCGCTAGTGACGAGTAACGGAAGGCAGATGAAAGCAGCAAGAAGGGGTGAATCAACCACAAGTCCTCCCGGTTGAGATGACCAACTCCTCGGGGCTGAACAGCTTGTTGCCAAGGCACAAAGACCATTCATCGGGACTACGTCCTCCCTGTTGAATCTGCGTCCCACTCCTATCCGGATGCGCGTCTCTCTCCTCCGAGATCTGTCCTCCACGGCTAGATACATTGGATCTCCGTCCTCCTGTCGGATACGAGTCTCTCCTACACGGATCTGCTTTGGATCGTGAGTCCTCCCTATCCCAGGATCTGCGTCCTATCTCTCAGGATCTGCGTCCTCCGGAGCTAGATCTGCAGATGCGTCCTCCTGTCGGTCCCCGAGTCTCTCCTACTGGTCTGCTGGATCGATCCTCCCTATCCGGATAAGTCTCTCCTACTGGATCTGCGTCCTATCTCTACCGGATCTGCGCGGTCTCCAAGAAGGGAGTATCTCCTGCAGCAAATCTCCACGAAACCTCTTGCAAATTACCACTAAAGAAGCGAAGGATGATGCTCGAGAAAATAACCTTACCAGGGCAGGCACTCGAAGTCCCCCGAGGCTAAGGGTGAGATCTCCGACCGGAGACACTCAGTTTGCACTAAACAGTGCTGCAGACCGACTAAACAACCGGCGTGCTGAAGTAGACAGAAGTCTAGATTTCAATATCAATATCAAATCATCAATGCCCAAAATGAGGTGAGAACCCCACCTTTTATAGTGCTAAACTCCCTCCAGAACCTTGACTGCGTCCTTCACTCTCCTTGGCTTGCGCAGTTAACCTTGGGTCAGCGCGAGGCCTCCCCTCATACTCATGTGGACCCCCAAGGCCCCCTTTCTAAGTTATAACGTCAATCAACTAGGAAAAACACTTTATTTTATAAAGTGAGGTGACTAAAGTGAGGTGACCCCTCTTATTTCTCACTTTATTTATTATGTCTAGCTAAAGCGGCAGAATAAAGCAAAAAATGAAATATTCCAATTAGCAAGGCTAATTGGGAATATTACAGTCTCCCCCGGCAAAACGTTGCTTGTCCTCAAGCAACTGAAGTGATGGATGTTGTAAGATCCTCTCATCCTCCCAAGTGGCATCCTCCTTAAGCCGTTTCTTTGTCTCACCAAAAATTCTCCCAGTCTTCTGCTCCGCGATTGCCTCTCTCAGTGCTGATAATGTGCCATTTGTAACCACAGAATGCCCCTCATGTCTACACATTCGCGGTAGCTCCTCGATGACCCGACACATGTTGGCCCAGGTGCCTTTCGGGCATGATACATGAAAGATGTTATAGATAGGCTGCCTTGGGGCAACTCAACTCATCTTGCTGCTTCTGCCCCGGGTCACACGTATCACCTGTGTGGTCCTGCGCAGGCTTCCCGCTTCTGGCCCCTTGCAGCGAGCGAAAGCGTACAGTGTGACGCGCGTGGTGAGACGGGTCTCACCCTCCAAAGTGTCTCTCCACCCGACCCTTATCAACATACAGCTTCTGCTGATTCTGTGCTGTGGCTATGTTGTCCTTGAGAGCTCGGAGGATGTCTTGGCTCTCTTGGATCCATAACTTGGCTCGCGGAGCCCTGCTAACACCAAACATCATGTCCACAAAAGATAAGGAATGATATCCATACAAAGCATAGGAAGGTGTCATACCGATGGACATATGGTGCGTTGTGTTGTAGCAGTACTCGCCCAAATGTAGCCATTTCAGCCATGCTCG
Organism: Pinus albicaulis; assembly: GCA_034641835.2. NCBI lineage: Eukaryota > Viridiplantae > Streptophyta > Pinopsida > Pinales > Pinaceae > Pinus > Pinus albicaulis. The sequence goes on from CM076583.1 coordinate 1,180,732,475, forward strand.
CTGCTGCCCACTGACGTAGTTACACAAGTAGCCCTCCAGCCACTTGTTAACTATCTCCGTCTGCCCGTCCGTCTGGGGATGATAGCTAGTGCTCGGTGTCAATTCTGTCCCCACTAGTCGGAAGAGCTCACGCGATCCGCCCTTAAAGCAGTACATCCCTGCTGACGACAATGGTCTTGGGTGAACCATGCAGTACGAAAACACTCTGAAAATAACTCCTGCCACTGTGCACGTGTGATGTCTTTGGAATGGCATGAAAAAATGTTTATACTTCGTCGTAGGTCAGCCACACGAGATACCGTCTGTACCTGCTTGCTGGCTGGGCACATATGATGATCCGCCAAATGTCTCCCACTTCCCTCCAGGAATGGGAAGAGGCTGCAGCAGCCTGCGGGGATGACTCATCTCTGTGTGTTTGACTAGCAAACCTGCCTCCGACCTCTTTGAGTACGTCCTCCTTGAAGACCCTTCCATGCAAATCCTCAGGATGGCCACTGTATATCTAGTGGACTATGTGTCGCCAATGGTGAATCGTGTGAAGCTTGGAGTATCTTCTTCTTGAGCTGAGATCCCTCAGTCAAGAAGATCCTGTCCCTGTAATAGATGATCTCATCGACCACCCTGTACCTGCTATCTGCTACCTGCCCATCCAGAACCTCGCATGCAAATCTATCTTTGGAGTACTCAACCAATAGTCGAGCCTTCCAATCAGCGTCCAGGCTCATGAGTGATAACGTGGCCGGCCTACGAGAAAGGGCATCGGCTACCACGTTATTCTTTCCCTTGACATACTCTATGTCAAAGTCGTAGGCCTGGATCTTGCTGATCCACTTCTGCTGTCTCTCCTGCAACTGCTTCTGCTCCAGAAAGTACCTCGAAATTTGTTATGTAAATCTGTCCTCTTTCCAGAGTCCTTTTACCTGAAAGCTCTTTGCGGAATTTGCTTCAGTGCATGCATGAATGGCGGCATCTCTGTCGTGCTGGATCACATAGCCTCCCCAAGTGTGGAAGGGCTTCCGGCTCTCAAAAGCAATCGGATGCCGATCACCATCAAAGCTGCACCAATCCCCTCTCTGATGCCGTAGCACTCTGAGACAAGAGGCTGCGCGATAAGCCGTATCTGGGACAACATGTCCTCCGCAGACTTGTCAAAAGCTCGGCTGTCTTGTGTCAAACAATGAATGCCCCTTCATCGTGGATCGTGAGGTGCGGCAAGGTGAGAGAAGCCCTTGTGAACTTCTGCAGTAGTCAGGATACCCAGCTAGCCCGAGCTCAAGTCATTAACTCTCACGACGTTCTGCCCAGTCTTGGGGATATGCTGACTCTTTGATCCACTCCTATAATGTGTCCCAGATACAGCATCTCCGTCAACCCAAACTCACACTTGGAGAGCTTGGCATAGAACTGCTGCTCCTCCAAAATGTGCAAGACTGTCTCAATATGCTGGAGATGCTCCTCCCAAGTCCGTTGTATATAAGGATTTCATCAAAGAAAACCAGCACAAACTTTCTCAGATGATCCCTGAAAATGTGATTCATACAAGACTGGAAAGTAGCAGGTGCATTGGTCAACCCAAATGGCATGACCAGAAACTCAAAGTGCCCATAATGACACCTGAAAGCGGTCTTGGGAATGTCTTGTTCCCTCACGCGTATCTGATGGTACCCGGATCTCAAATCAATCTTTGAGAAGAACCGTGCTCCTCTCAACTCATCCATCAGCTCGTCGATCCTGGGAATGGGGTACCTGTTCTTCAGGGTCTTCTTGTTCAGAGCCCTGTAGTCAATGCACATGCGTAATGTGTCGTCCTTCTTCTTCACCAGCACTACTGAAGAAGCAAAAGGACTAGTGCTGGGCCTAATGTGACCAAGGGCCAGCAACTCCTGAATGGCTCGCTCTATCTCATCCCGATAGGCCTTGGGATGCCTATACGGTGTGGTAATCACAGCCTGTATCCCCTGCTCAAGCTCGATCGTGTGCTCAAACCCCCGATCCGGTGGCTGTCCTGGTGGAATGTCCCCGAAAACTACTACATATCTGTCGAGGATAGACTGTAGATCAGGGTGCACTGTCCGCCCTGTATCTACTGCCTCTGAAGCCCGCAACTCTACTGCCCACTCTATATCTCCCTTGCGGAAAGTCGCCTCCATGCTGTGTGCCGACACTGTCTGGGGTGGGTATGTGTGCTGCCCTCGTATCTTCTCATGCTTCCCCGTCTTGGGATCATCCCACTCCATCTCTAGGGCCTTCCAATCCGTCGTGACCTTCCCTAGAGTAATAAGCCACTGAACTCCCAATATCACGTTGGTGTCCGAGATGTCCACCACAAAGAAGTGATCGGTCAATGTATAATTGCCCATCGTCACTGATAATTCTGGTACATATCGAGCACATGCCATGGTCTGATCTCCTGGTACCAAAACAGAAAACCCATCAAAGCCCTCCGTCGGTATGCCTCTTCGCTCAACCATCTGGGCATCAATGAAGTTGTGGGTGGCCCCACTATCGACTAAGACTGAAACTCGCTGTCCGCGCACTGTCCCCCGTACGCGCAAGGTCAAATACTTGGGGACTCCTCGTAATGCTGCTAGAGCTCCCCCAGTAGGTGCGAATGATGCCCCACCTGTCGCGGGTGGTGGAGGTGGTAAGGTACTCTGTGCTGCATAACATCCTCCTGCCTCCTCATCATCCTCCTCATCCTCTTCTCCGCTGCTCTTGGAGAAGACCTCTATGAAATGTGCCTTCCCTGCCGCACATTTGTGTCCTGGTGCCCACGGCTCCTGGCAAGTGAAGCATAATCGCTTCCGCCTCAGCTCTCTCCTGGCCTCATCATCAATCTGCCCTCGTCCCGGATTCGCCTTGGGAGGCGGGGCCCTCGTGTCCTTACCCTTAGGCTGGAAAGCCTGTCTCTGGGGATAAGGTGGCCGAGTCCTGGGCAAGACATCCTGTAAGTCTCGAGTCCTACTGATAGCATCCTGTAGTGTAGCCGGTTTGTTCGACCGGACTAGGCCACGAAGTGGCTCTGTCAGCCCCTCCACAAACATATAAACCATCCGGGCTGCCGATAAGTCGGGTACCATCACCGAAACCCTCAAGAAATCTGAAATGTATGCCTCTGCACTCCCAGTCTGTTTGAGCTTAGTCAGCTCAACAAAATGCTGCTCCGGATCCCTCCTGTCAAAGCGCTCTACCACCCTCCTGGTAAACTCGGCATATGTCGTCACTGTGGAATGCCCGAGTGTCGCCATCCCATGAAACCACCAGTCTTGAGCCTCACCCTCTAAATGCAATGTAGCCACCTTAATGGCCTCTATCTCCGACATCTGGTTAAGCTGGAAATAGATGTCCAGCTTCTCCACCCAGGACTTTGCCGAGTTGTTTGATGAACCATCAAACGTAGGCAAATGGAATCTACTAGCCGCGCGGTGGTCATCACGGTGGTGTCCGTGCCCCCTGTGCTGGTGCTGATCACGGGGTTTGACGCCATACTGAATATGGAGATAGCGCTCGAAGGGAAGAGAATCCATGAATGCCTGTCCGAAGGCCTGCCACTCTGCAAAAGCGGCCGCCCATCGAGCTGGACTCAACTCTCTCGGTGCTGTCGACCCCTCGTCCTCTACCAGGAAGGTAGGCATGGTAGGTCGCGTGGGTGCTGGATTATCCCTCTGTGCACCTCCCCGTACTCCTGTCCCTGTGTCCTTTGGTAAGAATGTGGGCATAGTGGATCGCGCGGGTGCCTGAGTCGTCACAATGGGGATAGCATCGTGCACTGGTACGTGGCGAGACATACCCGATCCCTCACCGATCTGAAGAACTCTAGGGAGTTCTCTCTGACTGATCTCTACGGCCACGAGCCTCTGTGACATATCCTGCATGTGATGGATGATTGCATCCAGTTTTTCAGCTGTGTCTGCCATCGGATCCCGCTGCTCTATGTCCCTCACAGGCTGCTCTGCCTCTGAATCTGTTTCAGGTGGCTCCTGATCAGAATCACTTCCCCCGAAAGGAAACTTCCACCCACTCTCAGATTCTCTGTGTTTTCTCCGATAGATGTAGGGGTTATCCCCGGGCGTCATAGACTGCTAGCACCACAGGCTGAGCCAGATCTATGCTCTGATACCACTGTAATATCCCCAAAAGGAAATAACCAGTAATACATAGA